>PKQL01000528.1:0-20682 GCA_002916455.1 Penicillium sp. CF05 | reverse complement strand
GGACCGTGGCGGGCGCAATCTGAAGCAGAGATGGGATTCGCCATGCCCAGTCGGATGCAATGGTCACCGTTCCCAGCCCCACGGCTGCCGCGGTGATCTGGCCGATGAAGTAGGAAGAGTTGAACAGAGAGGTGAGAATTGGTCGTTCCTTGGGGTAACCCAGCTCTCCCAGCAAAGATGACCCTGCGACGATGCAGAAGGGGATTCCGAAGCCTAGAATGATACGCGCGACGATGTACATGGCCACTGAGAACCATCAGAGATGCCACGGAAAGGATAAGAAAAGGAGGGAATACCTCCATTGGAGAAGCCCTGGATAAGGGCCCCGACCAAGCTTATGCATGAACCGAACATAATTGTCCATCGTCGTCCGACTAGCTGGTTGACGTATGGGACAAAAGGCAGGGAGAGAATAGCTCCTAGGGAATATGCAGCACTCAGAAAGCCCTTGAGGTTCTCTTCAATCACGTACTTGGGGAGTCCATCCACGATTTCCCCGGTTGCGTGACCAAAATCTATATCGCATCGTTAGTGTCCCGTACAGCCCATCCTGAATGAAGAAGACATGCACTTGTTCCACGTATACACAATCTGGACCGTGTTGATGATCTGTGAGTCGAATCCCGACGTGATCTCGATACCCATACATGCTGGAAACAAGATGAAATAGAGTCGTCTCAGATTCGGCTTCTTGTACCAAGGCGTACGGTCATCGGTCAGCAGGTTAGCCAGCACAGGCTCGGCAAGATTCTCCTCGCGCTGTTTTCCCACTACGACCATGTTGAAAGGCTGATGTTCCGATGCTCACAGCAGTGCTGATCTGTGGGCCCATAAGACTCGCCGGGACTGAATAATGGTTATATACCCTGCCCGTTGTACGGTCTTTAGCCAGCGTGAGACCTCCCGGCCCAAGTGCCAAACAGCCATGATCCGTCTGACCCATCACGTTATGCACAGACGGGCTGGATGGCTTGATTCTATCGTATCGATGAAGACAATCCGGGTATGATCCCCGCTGGTGGAAATATAGTTTCATCACCCCACGGGGTAGCTGGAGGCGGGGTAAGCGAGCTTATAGATGTGGGAGCTCGACGCCAATCCCAAGAGTCTTGGCACATCATCTTAGCCTAAAGAAGGCTGCAGGGACTTCGCGGAGTCTCCCCGAGAGCCTCGGGCCAAGAGTAAGACGACGATCGCTCTTAGTTCGTTAGTGGAGATATGCTGTAGATAGATACTGGAAGAGAAACGGAGCTGTAGCAGCTCTCCTGCACGGAGTAATTTAGCTGAGACAAACTGTATTTTGGCATTAAGAACTTGTTGATTCAGCGTCCACAACTGCCGAGGTCCTCCATATGTTTGTGTAAGGTCAACTGGGTCATCTCGGAATACTCGCCTCACAGGCTATGAGACGCTCTCAACAGCGATCTCTAGGATAGTCCTTCAATTAACTCGTCTGAATAGGTTCCCTAAGTACTAGTATGTACAGAACTCCTGCGATCTGTTACAAACGAACGCACGTCTTGTGCTTTGTTCTACAATTCCAAATTGCCATGCATCAGCCACTCCAGCAGCACACTCAACTCCTTGATCCCGCCACCCTCCTCGCCCCAGATCTTCAATCGCTCGATCACCACCCGCACACAGTCCGCCCAGTCAGGAGGAATGGTCACATATTCAGCCGAGGATCGCTGTGTCAGTTTTGCCCGAAATCCCGCAATCAGGCATAGCGCATGGTTGAACCGGACTCGACATGCTCCCCATGACCCCGGGTGCCGGAAAAATGGCACCTCAGTCTGTATGCGATAAACTGCCAAATGTAGCGCCTCGCTCGCTTTGACCCCGTACAGCGCCGCCATCCCTGGGTCGAGTGGGACATGTATACACAGGTATAGATATGCACGGCAGAGCAATTCGCGCACCTCGACGTATCGTTCACGGCTTAGCTTCATGAGCTCACCCTCCGGTCCGGGGGCGGATTCGAGAGGCATGTTGAACTGGAGTGTAGGCGGGAGACAGTCTACCCACTGCTGGAGTTGACCTTCCAGCTGCGTCAGAGTTTCTGCCAGAGTCTTGATGGTCGGCGGGTCGATATCTGGGGAGAGCACACGGACCGCGTTGCGGGCCCGGTTGAGAAGCCTGCGCAAGAATATCTCGGCAAGATAATAGTAGGAAGATGCTGCTTCGAGGTCTGTGGACGAGGGACTGGAAAACATCCACCCAGCGGTGTCGTTAGATGGTTGTCTCGTGGGGAAGCTCGGGAGAGAATATGGGAAGTCTGAGAGGCTGAGGTCACAGGGCGGGAGGTCCGTCAGTTCATAACGAACCTCACTATTTTATGTCAGCCAATTCTGTGAGGATTTGTGGTCTGTGGTGTATGAGATACCATTCGGACTTTAGGCATGTCCAGTAGAGTCGCTGCTCCAGACCTGGGAGAGTTAGGCATATCCGCAATAGAGAGACTAAATCACCCACTCTCTTCCTGCGCACTTCTAATCGTCTTTCCCTCGCGGTGCTTCAAACGATACGTTTGCCACAGCATGGATGCTGTCCGAAACATTTTCCAGCCCGGGATTGGCTCGATGTTATACTGATACCAAATTCTACGTGGGAGTTAGACATTTGTATCTCGAAGCAGTTGGGAGAAAGGAGACTCACCCGAATAAACAGAGACATTGGACTCCGAGTAATGTATCATCGAGATATGCAGTGGAGATGCGCTTACGCGCCATGGAGAGGAAGGTCAACGATTCCTTCATTCGGTGCTCCGGCACCGATATCGTCATGTAAGTGACCGGTGGACTGAATGACGGTTCATTGTACGGGACCTCGCGCGTTTCATCGTCGGGATAATCCCCCCAGATGGCTGCAAGCGCAAAGATAAGTAGCACCAAGCATGACGAGGCAGACCAGTCAATGCCATTTTCCAGCACTCGAGCGATATAAAAGTCCAGCTGGTCCGGGTCAACGATCGGGTTCTTGGTCCAGATCTTGGTCATGAAAATCTCGCGCAGTTCGAGAAGCCTTTGGGGATCTAAGCTTGGTAGAGCTGTAACCGCGCATTAGTATACGAGTCTGGGATATGATGCCTCAAGAAGTCCATACCCGTCTGAAAGCGATCTATCTTCTCGGAATACGCTGCCATTGGAAAAGTCGACACAGACTTCTCCCTCGGAAAAATAGGCCAGCTGAGAATCATGTCCGACCCGGTAATAGGCGTTTTGAGAGCATCATTGCGCGAGATTGACTCGGGATCTACTTCGTCCACTGGAGATGGCGACGCCTGTTGCGAAAAAAGAGGGGGCCCCCGGTTCAAAGACAGGCTCTCTGACAGGAGCCGCTCCTGACGTTCTACTGCGTTTAGGATTTTTGCGCCCCATGTATCTAGTCTTTAGATAAAATTGGTCGTCATTAGATGCCTCAAGCTAAATGGAAAAAGCTCTATGGGAACCGACACTGAGATGGCATCCGTCTCCGGATACTCGCAAGCTACACCCCGCTGGACACATTTGGCACACACTGGCCGTGCCGAATCGCATCGAGTCTTGCTGAGACGACAGGCATCGCATGCGGTGAGCACCCGAGTATTCCTGCGAGGTCGCGCAGTCGACAAAGGGTCCATTCTTCCTGGTGGGGCTTCCTGCAGTCGGACACGGGGTACTCAGAGAAACATATTCTTAAAAGGCCAAGCGAAAAATGATGTCGGTAATTGGTGATGGGCTAGGCGAACGATGGCTGAACCATCCCTCCAATCAGCCTCGGAAGCCAAGAGGGCCTCATTTAGCCGGGGAATTTCAGCCAAACTACCCAAACAAGGCCGGATAAATTCTTAGAGTCCCCGCCAATACGAGGTGCGATCCACTTGGAATTTACCCCGGGCTACCACTTCCTGGCTGGAGGTTCCAATCAACACTTCATATGTCCCTTGCTCGCTCTTCCACACGTCCTCGATCTCGTCCCAGAAGCTGGTCGCGTATCGGTCCAGCTGGATATCAACCGTTTTTTCCTCCCCAGGCTGCAGGAATACCTTTTCGAAACCATGTAGTTCCTTGCTTGGGCGCGGGGTTGGGGATTCGGGAGCAGAGATGTACAGTTGGAGAACCTGGGCGCCCGCCAGTTTTCCCGTGTTTTTGATTTGCACGGTGGCGACCGTAGGAAGGTCCCTATTGAAGATCTCCGGGGCGACGGTAACATTCGGCGAGACCTTGAAGGTCGTGTATGACAGGCCGTGACTACAATGTGGTTAGATGAGACTAGAAGACGAAGGAACCAACTCACCCGAATGGAAAGAGGACTTCTCGTCCGGTCTTCTCGTAAAATCGATAGCCCCCATAGATGTCCTCGCCATACAGCACTCGGCCACCCACACTGGCGTAGTTCAGGTAGGCCGGATTGTGTTTCACGTCCATCGGCCAGGACAAGGGCAGCTTTGCGCATGGATTTACCTCTCCGAAGAGGACATCCGCAATTCCATGACCCGTCTCGTTACCTCCGTACCAGGCCTGCACGATGCACCGGGCCTGATCGGCCCACAGCATGGTAACTGGTGTACCGGACTGATTGACGATGACGGTCTTGTCTGCGGCGGCCTTCAACACCTTCGAAATCAACAGGTCGACTCCTGGTGGCAGATCCATATGCGTGCGATCGAACCCTTCAGATTCCCAGTCCTTGTTGAGCCCGGTGCAAAGAATGGTGTAGTCAGCCTCTGCGGCGGCTTCCACGGCATTCTCGATCATTTCCTCTCGGTTCATCCGTAGACAGGCACCTAAATTTGCGGCGCCGCCACCGAAATTCACCATTCCCACCGTTTTCATTGTGGTAGTATTGGCAGAGCCGAACTCAATCCGAATTTTGTATGTAGTCCCAGCAACTAATTGCTTAGATCCCAGCTCCTCAACGGTGCCTTTGCCAAAGAATGCCGTACCGCGCGTCTGGCTCGTGGTGTTATCGATCACAAGCTCGTCGTCAATGTAGAGATTTGCGGTACCAAAGACACTCAGGCCAAAGTCCCAAAGCCCGGAGGTGTCAGGCGTGAAGTCGCCAATCAGTGTGGCCCAGAAGAGCGCTCGGTTCAGGCCGGGAGCATAGTAGTCCATGAACTGGAAGGTCGTCGTCGAGACAGGCTCAGTGCTGATTAAACGTCGTTCCTTGTCCATCGGCTCGTTGTAGAACTGAATAATCGCATTGCTCAAGAGACGGTCTATCACTGGGAGCATCTTATGGGCGTATGCGCCCACTTTATAAAGCACCTCCGCGTTGGGAAGCGCTTCCCTGCAGGCGTCGTATAACGAGACAGAGTAATATGGCTCAAGTGACGCACTGCCACCACCGGATATTGCGGGAGTCTTCATGTGAGATCCGATCAGAGCAATCTTTTTAGTCTCCCTTGGAAGGGGCAAGATGCCTTCGTTCTTAAGGAGGACGATGCTGTTCGCACAGAGGTTGCGATTCAACGCTCTATCCTCTGGGAAATCCCGTCCTCGCTCCACTTCCGACACATGGACCTGACTCGCTTGCTTCACAAATTCCAACACCTTTCGCGCTCGGGCATCGATAGTCGATTGCTTGATCAGCCGAGCCTGCACGGCGGACTCGATAAACTTTCCCCGGTATCTGGACACCCCCGGCATTTCCAGGTCAAGGCCCGCATTCATGGAGTCGATGGTTGTGTAGGTCCCGTACCAGTCGCTCATAACCAGCGGATTCCACTTCCACTCCTCGCGGATCAGATTAAGCATGCGCTCATCTTCCACCACATGCTTCCCGTTGATCTTATTATATGAGGTCATGAGCGCACCGGGATTTGCATCTCTTGCCACAATCTGGAAGGGTCGTAGGTAGATCTCGCGCAAGGCTCGCTGGGTGACGAGGACATCCACTGCCCGGCGTTCATGTTCCTGGTCGTTTCCCACGAAATGCTTCACAGTGGAAATGACTCCCTTGCTTTCGCATCCGAGGATAATGGATTTGGCTAGAATGCCTGAGAGATGCGGGTCTTCGGCAAACGACTCGAACCCACGGCCACCGAGGGGAGCGCGCTGCATGTTGATTGTGGGACCCAGCCAACAATGCGCCCCTTTCGCAATGCACTCGTCACCCAACAGCTCCCCCGCTTGGTATATCAGATTTCGGTCCCAGGTGGCGCCCAGCGCCGTGCCGCAGGGCAAACAGGCGGCGGGGATGCCGGCAAAGAATTTCGTGCCCCGGATACCATTGGGACCGTCCGTGACACGAATCGAGGGGACGTTGAATTCAGGGATAGGATGTGTGTGCCAGAAATCAATTCCTGATTTTGTCAGCGGATGACGTTCCCAAAGAACATCGCCTCTGTGTTACCTGATAAAAGAGCGATCTTATCCTGCTCGGAGATGTTTGCAAGAACATGGTCTACATCGAATGTCTGCGGCATAATGAACACTTGGAAAAACAAACAACGGCAATAAAGAAGTCTATGCCTGTAACCTCTACGCAGAGCGAACAGAAGCAGACTATGCAGCGACTACATATAAGTACCTGCGCAGTCCACCGCCTCGATCTTTTTACGTCGAACTCATCTTTCGATGGACCTGTGGACGCTATTGCCCCGAGTCCCCGATATGCCGAGACACCCAACGACGCCTTGACGGCGGAGACTCCCCGGCTTGGTGGGGACATCCCCGCATCTCCCCAATAGCCCTATCCGTGCGCTCTATCAGGGCGTTTTCAAGTTGATCACATCTGCGCCCGTCGTAGAATTCTTCTCTCATCTGATCTACAAACTCTCGAAGGGAAGACGAGCTGCCCGCTCTTCCACCAGAATCTTCATTTCCGGAGTGATCTCCCCTCCTATTTTCACCATTGCCATCACACCAACCCACCAATGAACAATATGTCGGCTCTTGTCTCGAGCGAGAATTTCTCCTTCAACCCAACTGGGAACTCGTCAATCTGAGGACAATTATTCTGAAGTCCCGTCACCACCACGGTCGGCGCATTCGTCGTCTAATTGCCGTTTCCGTTCTGAGGTTACCCTCGTAGGGGCCGATTTATACCGGCATCAAAGCAATATGAAAAACAAGGTACCAGGAAAAGGATACCAGAGCATAGAAATGATAAAATTGTTATCACTACTGATATTTTATAACTAATAAGTCATATAAGAGTCCGGTGAGTCAAGGTTTAGGTGATCCGGAAAGCGATGGACACGTGCAACCGCTTTGAAGGCGTGATAACACTTTCAAGGCAGAGATGTAGTAAAAGTCCAAGGTCAGGGCTGATATTTCCTGCAGCAACAATTGATCCAAGCGCCTTCGATAGAGAGCCTCTTCGATACGCATTTGGAGGCCCGGAAATGGGCGTCACTTCGGGTCGGGCTGATCGGGTTCCGTTGCTCGAAAGTTTCATGCGCAGGGTCTCTATGTTGGATGGCTCCACCAAATCTAAGAATTCATGTATCTCTGAATCAATTAAATAATAGCATAGTATATATATGGCTAGGTCGTACCGCATGCGTATGCTTGTTAGCGACCAATGCACGTTGGTGCTAGATTCTAGTAATATGCTTGGACTTGCCTATTTGATCGCTAGGCAAATGGATAGTGTGCACCGTGGCGGTGTTATAGCAAGTGGCAGCGACCTCGGGGAGTAGAGGAATATATATCTGCTGTCTTTTCAGACGGGATATTCTTGGTAGAGGCTTTCGGGGGGTTGAAGTAGGCGGGCTAATCGTTTTCTGCCTCTCCTCACTGTCACATCTTAACGTGTCCGGTTTGGCTAACCCTTGTCAAGGCAGCACAGGCCTACGACCCTTTTCTTTATTTACACCAACCACCACCACCATTACACTTGATCATGTTCTCTCCCATATAACTTGATACATACGACCATCGGGTGTGGAAAATAGGGCTTCCCGTCCGCTGAGCCGTACTCAAGCCACATACTAAACAGGGTCAATTCTCAACGTGGCCTTTGCCTGAGAACAACACTGTGTTTGGCATTAGGGTGAGTATGGGTGATGTAGGTGATATGGGTAAGGATTCTGGAGACTAGGGGTGAGAGAGATAATATATAAGCATAGAGTAAGAATACCTACCCTTAAACATAAATAGTACCTCTAGGGCATTTATCTAGATTCACCATTTTAAATTTTAAATTTATAAATTGGGCACTGTTTTTTTTTTTAATACACTATTTCCCAAGGCTGGATGTTTGGGGCTTATCAATATTTCGTGACAACCCTGGATGACCTTCCTCTTTTCTCGACTGTGCCAGAGACGGTTTGCGTATCACCTTATAGCCGTATAGCTGTTCTAGAGCGTATACGGAGACAGACTGTGCAATATGATAAGGCAATCATAATAAAAAAGATCCGAATCTATAAAACAATCCAGTTAACATCCACTGATTTACGCCTGGGCAGATATTCCCCATCTCCCACCAAGGTCAGCACATGGAGATGCCCGATTTTGATCATCTTCTCCGGCTGCGAAGAGTCCCCACTACCGGCGGCCTTCAACAACAAACCATCCCATTCTCCGGGTCGGTACCGGAGATGAATAGCATAGTACGTCCCACGCACTCCGTAGATCTCCGGGATGAGCTGTTTAATCCAGTACCGGAGATCCCCATGATACATGCTCCCTTGGGGTTGGAAGTGCTCCCGCTCAATAATATGTTCAGGCACCGGCATACTCAAATCAACAAAACATGTCATATACTTGATATCGCCATAGTCGCTATCGGATGAGAAAAGGATCTCCACCTCCGGTAGGAACACCGCCCCGTCGCCGCGGACCTCCCACGTCGATACGGACGGATGGTCCGCTGTCTCGAAGCGCGGCACATGCAGGCGTCGCGGCTCGGAGATCTGGGCCCGGAAGGGGAGCATAGTGCCCTGGACTACGTCCTGAGCGTTCACATCGTCGACGGGCAGGTAATCCGCCAGAACGGTGGTGAAGAAAAAGCTAGAGCCAAGATTGCGCGCGACCTCCTGCACGAAGGCGAGCGGGTACTGGTCGAAGACGAAGCCCGGTTTGTTGGGCTGGCGCTGCTCCGGCATGGCAGTGGCGGAGTTGTACCATTCTGTCATGCCGAGGACGGACATGATCGCCTGCGCACGGCTGTGGCTGCAGTATCGGCTGGTCGCTAGGAAGAGGATCTGCTCGCGCTTGAGCTCGTGGAGATTGTCCATTCCTGTACGATGGAGGAGGTCGAGTACTTCGTGGAAGCCTGGGTGGACGAGGGGCTTCCAGCGCTCGAGAAGGTGGTCTGCTGGGGTAGTTATATCGTCAAGTTCACTTTTGAGTGTCTCTTTTACACGTCCGGCGAGGGAGACGAGCGTGTTGAAGGCGACGAGGGCCCCGTTGTCGCCTACCGTGAGGAGGTCGAGGTTCTTGTTGCAGATCCAGATATCAGGGCGCAGGCACACTTCCTGCAGCGTCCATAGGGAGCTGAACCAGGGCAGGGTGGCCATGTCCGGTGAGAACAGCCCTGTAGCCTCGAGCCGGTCGTGCGCCTTCCATGGCGGGATATGTATGGAAGACTCGTTCCCATCCGAGAACTGGAGGTCCAGATATATGGAGGACATCCACTGGATGGCGCTGCGCATGCCGTCCCAGGACTCCGGGGCGGAGTCGGTATTCCACCAAGCGATGGCGTGTTTAGCGCCCTTGAAGATGGATGCCTGGCTCGCAACCTCTGTCCGCATGGCCTGCCGCAGCTGCTCGTCAAGCTCCTCCCCGCAGCCCTCTTGCGGAATGCAAACCAGATCAAACCAGATATAGGGTGTATCCGTGGGAATCTGCGCCAGGATATCTGGTAGTCGCTCGACATCGAATAGTGAGTTCCGCGGGATCAGCCACGGCACGCGCGGTTTTATGTTAGCCCCAGGCTGATCGCGCTGCCGCCACCGGCCCCAGGTGTGACTGATGGCTGTGTACGGGATGTCGAAATCGTATTCGTCCCACAGCGAAAAGACCTCCACGGTCCTCCGCTCTTTCACATCCCACAAGTAAAGCGGGAACCCGCGGATCTCTCCCAGCCAGGGGCAGGAGTCGATACTGGAGCCGGCGCTGCAGCGAGGATCGAGCCCGGGTAAGTCGCTGCTCCCCAGGACCCGTCTCCCTGTGCACCAGACCGGGGAACTCTCTGACCGGCGAGCGAGATAACTCTCGCCATCTGGGGCGTATGGTACTTGAGCTGGCTGTTGGGTGTGGCTTTGCGGGGAGCACGCTTCAATCGCAATGGTTAGACAAGCAGCTTGCTGCGCCAAGGCCCGTCGGAGGTCCACCAGCTCGTCGCCGCTTCGGTGTATTACGAAGTTCTCGAATTCAGCGTTGAACAGCGTTGCCATGCACTTGTTGTAGACGCAGTTGAAGCGGAGTTTGTACCGGATCCCACCGGCCTGGTGGATCGTCTCGCGCTCTACGTGGTTTGGTCGGTAGAAGTGAGACTCGTCGTTGCCAAAGAGGTCGTCATAATTATCATCGTATTCTTCTTCTGCTTTGTCCACAATACATACTCGGGAACACGTCGCCCACCATTTCCAGAGAATGTGAAACGATCGTTCCTGCCCCGGGGTAAGATGTTGTCGCAGTCTTTCAGCACGATCATCATTAAACCCCGTGATGATCGTGCCGTCAGGGCTTTTTACACTGTCGACCGCGCCCTGCTCCAGAGCCAGTCGATACATGATCGAGAAACACCTGCTGTACCCGTCTCCCATGCCCATGTCCTCGCCATAGACCACCTGCATCAACGTGGCGAGGGGGTATCCCTTGTCCCTCTCGGTGCTGCGCACGGGCACCCAGTCATCGGGGCTCATGCTGTTATTCTGGCTTTTCCGCTTGATATAAGTGTAAATAATAGCAAGACGCTGGTGGCAGTGTTTATTTGTAGAGACGAGCGACGAGGTCCGAAGCGGGGTTATACATTAAAAAAAACTAAGCGAACGCGCTGTTCTGCTATTGGCTGTGCTTCTGCTAGTACGGGGTCAGACTTACTGATGCAGATGGAACGAATATAAGAAAGTAAAAAAAAAAGCTAATTCTCAGTTGCACTCAATACCTCACTGCAGCCAAACCAACGACTACGGTCTCACCAACCGCTCCAAACAATCCCTCGCCTCCTGATGCCGCGCATGATACGTCGCAATAAGACTAACTTTCACTGTCTCATCCCCATGCCTCTTCTCCCCAAAAAGAATCGCCGGCCGATCCGCCAGATAATCAGCGATCTTAGATTCCGTGCTCGTGTCCCGTCCAAATGACGTGTAGCGGACGATATGCATCGTCATGACAATGTATAGCTGGTAGCTGGTCCATGCGTACTGAACCAGCGGCGGCATCCAGAGAGTCGAGGCCAGCAATCCTAGCGGAAATAGAGCGGCGAAAAGCGCTATAATGCATAGCTGGAGAACCTCCCGGGTTCGGTTCCGGATTGGGTGACCGTAGTGTCGGAAGAACTGCTGCACGAGGGCTGAGAGACCTGTGAACAGCATGAGGTCGCCGCCTTGGGATTGGGGGAAGTGCAGGACGAAATCACGAGGGGATTCGGCTTCGGTGGTCGGCGTGGTCGATGGCGAGGAGATGGAGGAGGAGATAGGGGTGAGGGGCTCGCGGTCGAGGGCGAAGAAGGCGCTCAGGAGGCGGAGGAGCAGCGGGGCTAGCCAGATGAGACACCAGAGTGATCGGCCGATGGCGTAGATGACGGCAAAGATAATGATGCCAGAGAGCTCGGCGATGAAGATGCTGAGGTAAACGTGCGAGCCTGGTCGGCCGCAGTTCTCGCGCACAAACGCCATCTGCGAGGCTTTATCTTCTGCCGTTGCTGGAGTGAAGATGAGGTGGTAGACGGCGACTTTCGCTCGTAAAGGGATGCGGGCATTGTCGGCGGCTGGGAGGATGCCCTTCTCGATGGCAGCGCCCGTGACTGAAGGGGATAGTCCTGCCAGTGATCCAGGCTTTTCGGCGGGTAGAGGCATGTAATGAAGAGCCCGCGCCCACATGCAGTTACGGGCTGCGCGGGGCTCGGAATTAGCAGTACCGGGAATGGTGTAGGTCCAGTCCGTTTGCTTAAAGAACTCAGTGCCCAGCATGTGGCCTTCGTGGGCGCCATTCAAGAGACCTCGGGCGTTGGCGATATCGAAGGTGCTCAGAGCGGCTTTGTGCAAAGGACCCCCCATGGGCATCAGGAGAGCCAGGGTTGGGATGGATCGAAGTGTGAGGTGGGAGAATGATCGCTGGGGCCATAATAACGACGAAAACCAGATGTCGGTGGCTGCCTCTGCTCCGATATAACCAAGCACCGCACCAAAGGCGCCAAAAACCCCGCCTTGGTCGGACATACCGCCAAGCGAGATGATTTTTGGTAGCAAAGGGTTGTGGTCAGATCGAACTCACTCCTTTTGCCCAGATAGCCGGATCTATCATGGTAATTATCAGATCTGATGATATGGCCGATTTTTGAGTTGGTCGGAGACCTGCTGAGCTGGTTAGTTGGTGAGCGGGTCAGCGTTGTCAGGCTGATCTAGGCTTACATGGGATTCAGCCGCAAGATGGGGTTGTCAAAAAATCCAGTCGGCCAAGGGTCATTCCATGATGGCTATCATGTTTTGGAAGTCTTCAAGTAGAATCCATCTTCCGATATATCATGTCCCTTGAATCGGGGACGTGACAGTAAACCAGTCAACATCATCCATGGGTGCCAGTTTAGTTCAGTGTCAGAAAACAGACCGTTTACATGGATTACCGAGTCCAATACCATTGAATCATGTGATTTTAGACTATGCAAATTGCTTACTAATTGTGTGTCCGACCAGATTGTCAAATACGGACCATTGTTGTTTTTAGTTAGTGAGAGAATTTTTTACCATCGTGAATTTACTAGTACGCTCGCCATACACTAGATTTCCGTCAGTTATGAGCCCGGAATCGCTTCAATTTTGATCTCTTTTCTATCTATTTGTTTCATCTCATATATATTGAGCCATTGGCTGCACGGAGATAACAACCCCTGAATCGAGATAACCCCTAAGAAGCATCAACAACAACATCGGAAATCCATTTGCGAATGTCAATTGAACTGTCACGATGTCGGATTACACTCTCTCCGCGAATTCGTCCTCTCGCGTCACCTTAAAGGACTTATCGAACTGGGAGCTGTGGCTCTCGACGATTAAAACCATTACGGAGTAGTTCGAGATCTGGGATCTATGTGATCCGGAATCAGATAAAGAACCCGCTCTCCCGAAAGAACCGACCGAGCCGAGTTGGGAGGATCTAAGAAAGGAGCATCCAGGAGATTGGTTTCATGTGTACGGCGTAATGAATACGCAGTATAAGAGAAAGCTTAGCACGTATAAGAAGAAGCTCTAAGGCAGGAAGCTTATTATAAATGCTATTCGTCAGAGCATTTATAAGAAATACTAGGTCTTTATAGACCAAGAGACACCTTAGGGGCTGCTTAGGAATCTGTGTTAGCGGCTTTCACCTGATTGTGATCCTACCTATAAGGTAAGCCTCCGTGCGGCATAGAGAAATCTAGATCGAGGTCTAGATAAAGATACAGATATAGACAAGTGGCTACTAAATTGGCAGACCTTGTAAAAACGCTATGTGAAAGCTGGGATCACCGAGGCTAGCGAGGCTTCGATCCAATTCCTAGAGGCCATCTTAGTGATGTCACCTGAGTTTTATACTGCCTGGATAGTGTTAGTAGAGGCAAGCTCTGCTAGTACGAAAAGCTAGGAAGAAAAATAGGCTGATTTTGGAAGCCTACTTACCCGGTATAGAGCCTATTAGCTTATTACCTACGGCAAACCTATACAGCAGAAAGGCATTTCAAAAGCTGTATTTTTAATATAGTAAGGCCACTAGGAAGCTTAGCCTAGAGATTCAACTAGCAGACCTACTAGTAAACTAGCTAGGAAGAAACCATCTGATTTTCCTATTAAAAAACGGTTCTGTCCCTATAGTAAGAGAGGGAAGCCCTATCCACCATAGAGATGCTAGGCTATATTCCCCGAGGATAAACCGGTTAGCATATAAGACACTAACCTAGAAATGAAGAGGGCTTATGAAAAAGCTATAAGAGAAGACCCTAAATGGAAGGCCTATATTAGTAAGAAGAGAGTAGTAGAGAAGGCAGCCAACAAGATTAGGGAGCAACCTTAGCAAGCAAATGCAATATTATAGGGTGGAGAGCTAGGCTTCTTCTTAGTAGAAAGCCCGCCCGCAAACACAGCACCCTCTATAAGGAAATCTGATCAAGATTCTTCCGTGATTGATCAAGATTCTTCCGTGATTGATCAAGATCATTCCGTGATCGATCATGATCATTCTATGATTAATCACGATCATTCTATATTCTATCAAACCCGTTATAACCTAATTCGTGATAGATAGCTTATTAACACCGGTGTATAAGTGCACATTTGTAATAACCGGAGCCTTTTTATCGAGTTTTAAGAGACGGAGAGCTCGATTCGGGTAGGGGACACGGAGACGATAGTAGACGGAATCGGCACTATCTTGATTTATGGTGTTAGCCCTAGGGAAGACGAGACACCGAAACAAATGATATTATTCAACGTCAGATACTCACCAGGCTTCTATACGAACATCATCTCACACGGTCTGATGTTTTCGAATATAAAGGCATTCCTAAATTTCGAAGAAGACTGGATTTAGTAAGACGGCATCCTATTATATACTATCTATCAGGATCAAAGCCTACCCTGGCTAGTCTAACCTAGCATACCGCTAGCAAATGTAGCTATAAAGAAATCAGTAAGAGGGCCAGCTGTATAAGCCTCTATTAAAACCTGGCATCGCCGCTTAGGCTATATTAGTAAGGAGAGGATTGTCAAACTCATAGAGATGACGGAGGGCGTATAGATAGCTAGCAGCAACCCTAGGAAGGATTAGCCTTCCGGAAAACAGGTATGTGAAGCTTGCCAGCTAGCTAGCGCACCTAGGCAGATCTCACGGAGGCAGATAGGCTAGGTATATAGAGTCCTCGGTAGGGTGCACTTTGACCTCGTGCAAAACCAACCTATATATAACAGACATATATGGTTAACGCACTTTTACCTTAATAGGATCAGATGCCACTTTGTCTTCACTCACGCTAAGAAAAAGGACTGCTAATAGGCTATAAGAAACTTCATCGCTTTAATCCGAAACTGGTTGAATGTTAGGATTAAGGTCTTCCACTATAATAATAAGCGCAGCGCTAGTAATAAGGTGGAAAACATGATCGAAGCCGAAGGCTATATTATTAAACACTCACCACCTAAGACACCGGAGATAAACGGCCCTACCGAGAGATCTAGAGGTGTAATCATCCGAATGGCAAGGGTATTAATCAATAAGAACCCTAATTTGCCAAAGACCCTATGGCTAGAAGTAGTGTATACGTCAGCGTATATACTAAACCGTATACCAACCAAGCTATTAAATGGTAAATGGGTCATACCTTAGATGGAATTAATAAAACTAGCTGCACCTGATAGGATCAAGGATCAGCGGATTAACCTATCAAACCTCAGGGTGTATAGCTGCTTAGCGTACTCGAGAATCCTAGATTCGAAACGCACATAGTCAGATAAGATAGCCCTAAGAGCAGAGATCGGATTCCTAGTGGGGTATGTCTCTAAGAACCTATATAGGGTCTGGTTTCCGTATAAAGGAGGGCTATATGGACGGGTCGACGTCGTCAGAGATGCTATCTTCGATGAGACACGGCGGTATAGTCCGGAGACAAAGAACCTAGAGATAGAAAACGCAGTTAGCACGCTGACAAATAAGCTCTATAGGCGAGAACACTAGCCTAAGACCCTCACATGGGATAAGGCTTAGTCTGAACTAAGTACACAGATAAGCATGCCGTCATCTATAGCCCGCATAGCTCTCCATAATGACGTCTAGCATACCTACCAAGGCTAAAACCAGCATACAGATAGCTAGCAAGGTGAGGCTATATAGTATAGAGAAATGCAGGATGAAAATCTAGATAGAGAGATATAGGTTAGTGAGGTCAGAGATATGCAAAGTGAGAGAATTAGGAGATAGCATACCCCAATTGCTATACAAAAACCATCTGATAATGCACCTATAACCCCACCGTCTATCAGACCGCGGCAGCAAATAGCAAATAGGGGCTATATGCCTAGGTCCTACCCAGCAAATCTAACCTCACCTCCGTCACCTACCCTGTAAAGCAGCCTGCCATTGTCAAATACAGCGCCAATGAGCCCTATTCCATCAAATCAGACCCCGTTTTCATCATCGTCAGCGCCAAATACCCTAGAAACGGCGTCACAAACCCCGAGATCTGTACACAGAGAGGCGGAGCATACAGATGAGACCGCGCAGGGGACAGCCAGCTTAGGACCGCAGGGGACTGCGCAGGAGACAACTAGAGACCCTAGAAGTGAGGACAAACAGAGAGCTCGTTTGCTAGCAAATGAGCATACAACTGAGACTGCAAGTGAGCCCAAAGTGAGAGATAGCTCACCAATAGAGACAGTCCCAACCTCCGCCATACCGTCAGTTGAAACTGGGGGGTGGGAAGAAGAAGAAGATGAGATCTCAGAGAGTGAGATACAGCTCCAGCAAGAGCTAGCATACAACCCAGATTTGCATACAGAGTCTGTACGTGCAAGCAGAGACAGATCAGATGGTATTAACACTACAAATATCATCCTAGGATCCAGATCTCGGAGACCAAGGCAAGACCTAGACTATGTAACATACCTCACTATGGAAGAAGATGAACCGCCAGCTATTGTGCACGCATTCGGAGCATGCATTAACGAGAGATTTACTAGTGAGAAACTAGTAAAGCCTTATAGAGATCAGCTTCCCCCCGAGCCGTAGAACTAGAGCGAAGTCAAATCACATCCCTACGCTAGAGAGTTTATGGCAGCAGCGGAGTTCGAAATTGAGACGCTCCGTAGAAAGGAGACCTTCTCCTAGGTTCCGATCCCAAACACGAGAACCACACAGATCTTGCTATTAAAGTGGGTTTTCACATACAAATTCGACGCCGATAGTGTGCTCGAGAAGTTTAAAGCCAGAATCTGCGTACGAGGAGATCTTTAGTGGATGACAC
Source organism: Penicillium sp. CF05 (assembly GCA_002916455.1). Taxonomy (NCBI): domain Eukaryota; kingdom Fungi; phylum Ascomycota; class Eurotiomycetes; order Eurotiales; family Aspergillaceae; genus Penicillium; species Penicillium sp. CF05. Next base: position 3,591 of record PKQL01000528.1, on the reverse strand, counting down.
CGGAGGAAAAGAGAGCTGCTACACTAGCAGTAAAGACAGCGAGAGCAGTTTTTGCATTAGTCGCCGCATTCGACCTTGATATAATATAGAGAGACGTTGTTAATGCCTTTCTAAACTCTATCTTGCAAGATGAAGTTTATACTCGCTGTCCCCCCGGATTTGAAGCTTTAGGCAGATGCTAGATGCTACACCGTGCGCTATATAGATTACGAATGTCCCCGCGTCTATGGTAGTAGGAAGCCACTAGGGTCCTAGTAAAACTAGGCCTTACCCTAATCCCGGAAGATCCATATATCTTTATCAAAGATAGGATTATTATTTTCTTCTACGTTAATGATATCATTATTATAAACCACCTAGATTATGTAAAATAGGCTGCTAATCTAGATGATTAGATGAAAAAGCACTAGGAGCTTCGTGAATTTGACGCTAGTTGGTTTCTTAATATACGTATTATAAGAGATCGGACTAAAAAGAAGCTCTAGCTATGCTAGGATAGCTATATTAAAAGTATGGCAGCAAAGTACGGTCTAATCACCAACCGGAGGGTAGATACCCTATTAAGTATTAAGCCTTTACTCCTATTTGACGGAGTAGCGATAGCGAGCTAGATCTATGGATTCCAAGCTAAGGTCGGATCAGCTCAGTATACTACTACCATTTCTAGACCAGACGCAGCTAAAGCAATAAGCAAACTGGCTGAATTCCTCCTTAACCCCGGTCTAAAACACCTAGATGCCATTAACAGAGTCATCTAATATCTCTATCAAACCCGCTCCTATACAATTGAGTACGGAGTTTAGATTAAAGGCGATAACATGCAGCTCGCAGCTAAATCTATAGAATTTGTAAGCGATACATCATTTAGAGACAATAGAGACCGTAAAAGCTTAGAGGGCTATCTTTGTAAGCTCTATAGTGGACCCATTGACTAGAAGGCCTCGAAATAGAAGACTGTCACCACGTTAACCACCGAGGCAGAGCTATTAGCTCTCTCTAAGGTAGGCAAAACGGTCCTATAGTGGCACCGAGTCCTCGAGTCCTTAGGATTTAAGGCTTCTCATCCTATGTCAATTGCATGCGACAACTAACAGACCGTTAATCTGTTAACAAAGGAAGGCGCCACCATGTATACAAAGCTTCGATATGTTGACATCAATAGGCTTTGGATGAAACAGGAAGTGAATGCTGGCCGCACTAATGTGTATTAGATTCCTACAGCAGAGATGCCGGCAGATAGACTCATAAAGATACTGCCGAGGCAAAAGCAGCAGAGATTTAGATATCTACTTGGGATGAGAGAAATCAGGCATCTGATTATACCTTATAGTGGCAGCTCTTGAAGCTATCGAGGATCTGTGAATAGCTTCAAAAGCTGGGGGGTGTGTCAGAAAACAGACCGTTTATATGGATTACCGAGTCCAATACTATTGAATCATGTGATTTTAGACTATGCAAATTGCTTACTAATTGTGTGTCCGACCAGATTGTCAAATACGGACCATTGTTGTTTTTAGTTAGTGAGAGAATTTTTTACTATCGTGAATTTACTAGTACGCTCGCCATACACTAGATTTCCGTCATTCAGGTCCAAGAGCTTGCTAAGACGGGACTAGCTCTACCTAGCAGGAAGGCCACTTCATAACGTAAGTCCTAAGCGAGTCCACGGGTTGGGGGAATTGATACCTTTCAGAATCTATGCCTCGGAACCGGATTATCAACTAATACTAATATGTACCCGTGGACGTAATCAACTCCCTTTAAGGTTGGGGTACGGCTACCTACCTTGATGGAAAATCCAGGTGTATGGCGAGCGTACTAGTAAATTCACGATGGTAAAATTCTCTAACTAACTAAAAACAACAATGGTCCGTATTTGACAGTCTGGTCGGACATATAATTAGTAAGCAATTTGCATAGTCTAAAATCATATGATTTAATGGTATTGGACTCGGTAATCCATGTAATCAGTCTATTTCCTGACACACCCCCCAGCTTATGAAGCTATTCACAAATCCTCGATAGCTTTAAGAGCTGCTAACTCGATCTTCCTGGGTTATAATCAGATGTCTGATTTCTCTCATCCTAAGCAGATGTCTAAATCTCTGCTGCTTTTGCCTCGGTAGTATCTTTGTGAGTCCATCTGCCGGTATCTCTGCTGTAGGAATCTAATGCACATTAGTGCGGCCAGCATTCACTTCCTATTTCATCCAAAGCCTATTAATGTCAATATGTCGAAGCTTTATATGTATGGTGGCGCCTTCCTTTGTTAACAGATCAACGGTCTGTTGGTTGTCGCATGCAATTGACATGGGATGAGAAGCCTTAAATCCTAAGGACTCGAGGACTCGGTGCCACCATAGGACCGTTTTGCCTGCCTTAGAGAGAGCTAATAGCTCTGCCTCGGTGGTTGACGTGGTGACAGTCTTCTGTTTCGAGGCCTTCTAGTTAATGGGTCCACTATAGAGCTTATAAAGATAGCCCTCTAAGCTTTTGCGGTCTCTATTGTCTCCAAATAATGTATCGCTTACAAATTCTAGAGATTTAGCTATAAGCTACATATTATTGCCTTCGATCTGAACTCCGTACTCAATTGTATAGTAGCGGGTTTGATAGAGATATTGGATGACTCTGTTAATGGCATCTAGGTGTTTTGGACCGGGGTTGAGGAGGAATTCAGCTAGTTTGCTTGTTGCTTTTACTGCGTCCGGTCTGGAAATGGTAGTAGTATACTGAGCTGATCCGACCTTAGCTTGGAATCTATAGATCTAGCTCGCTGTCGCTACTCCGTTAAATGGGAGTAAAGGCTTAATGCTTAATGGGGTATCTACCCTCCGGTTAGTGATTAGACCGTACTTTGCTACCATGCTTTCAATATAGCTATCCTGGCATAGCCAGAGCTTCTTTTTAGTCCGATCTCTCACAATACGTATATTGAGAAACCAGCTAGCGTCAAATTCACGAAGCTCCTAGTGCTTTTTCATCTGATCATCTAGCTTAGCAGCTTGCTGTGCGTAGCTAGGGTGGTTGACAATAATAATGTTATCAACGTAGAAGAAAACGATAATCCTAACTTTAATAAAGATGCATGGATCTTCCGGGATTGGGGTAAGGCCTAGTTTTACTAGGACCCTAGTGGCTTCCTACTGCCATAGACGCGGGGACATTCGTAATCCATATAGCGCACGGTGTAGCATCCAGCATCTGCCTAAGGCTTCAAATCCGGGGGGACAGCGAGTATAAACCTCATCTTGCAAGATAGAGTTTAGAAAGGCATTAACAACGTCTCTCTGTGTCATATCAAGGTCGAATGCGGCGACCAATGCAAAAACTGCTCTCGCTGTCTTTACTGCTAGTGTAGCAGCTCTCTTTTCCTCCGGTGTCATCCACTRAAGATCTCCTCGTACGCAGATTCTGGCTTTGAACTTCTCGAGCACACCATCGGCGTCGAATTTGTATGTGAAAACCCACTTCAATGGCAAGATCTGTGTGGTTCTCGTGTTTGGGATCGGAACCTGGGAGAAGGTCTCCTTTCTGCGGAGCGTCTCGATTTCAAACTCCGCTGCTGCTATGAACTCTCTAGCGTAGGGA
>PKQL01000527.1:0-20774 GCA_002916455.1 Penicillium sp. CF05 | reverse complement strand
TCCGGGGTAGGAGCTTGGGGCCACTGGCACATCTTATTTGCGCACACTTCTTATTTTTTTGAAATCAAACAAATGCGACAGGTAAAAGTGGTTTCCCCTTCAGGCCCATGGATCTCCAGATCTGGAAGATATCCGATCTCGAAAAGGCATGGGGGTTTCCACCCCCGCACCAGACTCTTGCGATCATTGATGTGGACTTGAGCGCCATGCGCAACAGTGGAATAGTTTGTAGAATCGGGAAATGGGAAGACAGATAAAAGGAAACGAGGTTCTCGGTAAACTTACTTGGTATGGTCGATAGACGTCGGCTGGGCGGATGAGGCTGTTAGCGGAGAATCTCAAGAAACCAAAAAGATAGAAAGAAATAGGGAAAAGAGAGGAAGCGGGGGAAGATGAAAGGATCAGGCGTCAAGGTTCAACGTTTGGGGAGACAAGACACGGTGATTGGGCGAAGGCCTGAAATGACCGGGGACCTTCGAGTGTACCAGGCGGATGAGAGTAACAACATTGAAACGAGTAATACAAAGATACGGGAAAAAGAGGACACGAAGAACCTACCCATGATTCCGGTCTCGAAGGAGCGTGGAGGTAAGAAGATTGAAAGTCGTACAAAGAAGAAAAGGGGAGGGTGAGGAGTTGAAGAGATAAATAGGCAAAGGAGGTGTTGTCCACGGGTTCCGGATCGTTATAGAAGACTCTTTGGGGAAATATCATGGAGAGAAGAAAATACGGAATTCCAATATGTACTTGAGCACCTCGGGCAAAACCCGTCACCGCCTCGGCTTATAGCTTAAGACTTGATTGTATACATCTGTATAGCTATAACAGTCGTAGGAATGAAGCTATTAAATGATAATGTAGATATAGGTACATTCCCTCATTTCATTCCCAAAGCCAAGGACAATAACCCAATGGTTTATGTACTGCACTTTATGTATCTAGGTGCTTTCATTTATGTAGGTGCTCCAGGGCTGTACAGACTAGCCTTATCGCTCTTATCGTGCATCTCAACAACCTGCGCGCCAACAAGTGGACATCTGCACTCATGACTGGCTGCATAGCGTATTTCAGTTACTAAATTGCCACGGCCTGTATCCTTTCGGAAGACTACATCAATTCAATGTTTCATCTGAACCATGTTAATTTGTATCTTAAAAAGAAGTCCCCCCAGACTTCAATAAAAACCTCAAAAGTCCCACCGGGAAACGAAAGAAATGGGTGCTAAGTGCCCAGCACTGGGAATCAATAATCAATACACAAAAACAAGGATCAAGAATCAAAGAAATCCATTTGCGCCACACCCTGCCGGTAAAACGAACGCCAATGCAGCACTTTTATGCTGTGGGAGAGACGGGACCTGTGTGGAAACTGTCCCAACGAGAGGATCAAGACGCCTTGGACGGACAAGGACGAGTTGTATAAAGGGCAAGGAGTGGTACATGTACAGATAAAAGAGAATATCGAAGAAAATAGAAAAGATGGGGTAAGAAAAAAAATTGAAGAGACAAATGTGGAGATGAAGAGAGAGAGAGAGAGAGAGAGAGAGAGGAAAAGGGCGAGGGACCTATGCTGCCACATTGGTACGAGGATAACGGCCAGGCATCTTCATGTCCAGGGCAGCAGTGTTGTCTGTATTGGAACGCAGCAAATCGGATGGAACCTTGGCTGCACTGTCTAACTCGCGACCTTGGTTAATAGAACCATTCCCAAGGCCAAGGGTCTGGATCTTAGGGAGCTCGAGCTCCTGATCATCTACCGAGGTAGGATTGGTATTGTTTGTGAACTCAGTCGCATTGGTGTTGGTAGGCGCCGTAGAGACACTCTCCCGGCGATCGATCTGGGCAGGAGCCGAGTGATCGCGACGATCAGCAACACCGACACCTGCGATGGCAGCGAGGGAAGCTTGGTCCCCATCAGACCGGATCTCGCGGTCATCCTGGTTCTGGTTCTCCAGCTGTTGGCTCTGCCTCTGCTTGGCCACTATCACGGATGGTCCGATCCAGTCGCCGTAGTAGCTATCATGTTGGGTAACTTTGGGGCGAGACTTTTCATTTGTCCCTTCGTTGGACCCGTAGCTTTGGTAGGAACTGTCTCCCTCGCGGCTAGCTACTGGTCGCAAATTATCATCAACTGCACTGGACCCATCGGGGAAGGACCCAGTGGCTCCTAACATGTCTCTGCCGGCGGAGCTGTCCCCGCTGGAAGGTGACAAGGGCGCCTGGAGGTTCCGGTCAAGTTGGACGTCGCTGGGAAACGCTCCTCCAGCTTGGCGAGAGGATGTGGGTCGGTCTTGAGTCATGACCGCAGAGCCCGCGGAGTATGGAGTGCGGTCGGCTTCGTCATCCTCCATCACCTCGTTGTTCATTGACCTTCCACTCACGCTGCGGACGTGCTGTCGAACGAAGGCATTTCGTGCTTCCCCCGTCATGTTGCTCAAGCCCTCGATGTCTTCATACCAGGACATCATAGTCTCGTGAGTTTCGGCGCGGAAGACCCACGAGTGGCCTCGGTGCATTGCGCCGGTCTGTCGACCCTTCAGCATGAACTTGTGGGAGCTTGAATCTTCCTGCGAGTGGGAGCCGAGTTTCTGCTCTGGCAGATAAAGCGACATGACGGGCGTCTGCCATGCCACACGATCCGCCGACTTGAACTCGTGGAGATGCGTCGGTGACAAAACATACCTGGAATTGATTAGAAAATGGCTTCAAACCGCACAAGAAAAGGGGTGCTCACCAGCCAGGAGTATAACTCTTGAGATACTTGCTCTTGCGCTCCAACATCCCAGCCCTGACTTCGGCAGCTGCTGGATGACCCTTGCCAGGGTAGGTGATACTCTCCACATGTCGGAGAGGAATCCGGGGGTCGACGAGCTCTTCTGTGTCTGCGACAAATTGGTTCCATTCGTGATCCTGAGGCATGGAGATCGGACCCGCCTGAAGCTTCTCAACAGTGTCAAGGGCTTCATTGGCTTCGCGTCGGAGGATACTGGCATAGGCATTGTATGCTTTCTGGATCTCGCTCACTACAATCCCCTCCAGTTCACGACCAGAGTTTTCCAGGTTCAAAAATGCCTATAAACGCAACATTAGACAAGCAACTACGATGGGGAAAGCCATCACAAACCCGATGCAAGTAGTTCTCCTCCTCAATCTGTTTCTCGACCTGCTTCTCCACGTGCAGGCGCAGGATGAATGGATCACCTTTGCCCGATGTCGCAGAGGCATCGGTATCGACAAGCCCAAGAGCCTCATGCAAGTTCCGTACAGATCTGCGTGTGCTGTCGATCTCCTTGTCGACGGTATTCTTGAAATCTCCCGAAAGACTCTTGATCTCCTTAGTCTTCTTCTGGAGATCGCTGCGGAGGCCAGTCAATTGGCTGATGACCTCAACCTCCACCTCGACAGCTTTATTGGCCTCGGTATAACCCTGTCGGTGGAAATTTTGGAGGATCTCCGTCGCATCGGCCAGACCACCCGACTGAAGCAAACCCGGTGGAAGAGTCTGGTTATTAACGACACTCGAGGCGGAGAGGAACAGCTTCGCTCTAGATTCGTATGATTTCTGGACCTCCTTAAAGAATAGAATCAAATCCTTGAGGAGTTTGCGCCAAGCTACAAATCCCCGTCAGTAAAATATCCACAATCCCGCGCATTGACGGGAGTAAAGCTCACCTCCAAACCGATTCGCCAGTACCTCGGTCGGGTTACCGTTAGTAGGGACCGGAGTCATGAAAGCACTATTGAGGTCGTCCGAACCATCGGTGTGGTACTTTTCGCGATCACCCAAGCTCAGACTCCTCACACTTCCTGCGCGCATGCTTCTCCGGCTCCCATTGCGCCGCAAGCTCCCCTTCTTGCTCAGCGAGGCCTTCTTCCGCAAGGTGCCCGAACGGGATGGGGTTAGGGACCGCACGTGCGACATGGTGGAGGCAGACCGCTGCATTCCAGCCGGGCCGTCAAACACCGAGCTGCGGTGACTGGCGGTATCGAAGTCCTCTTTGAACCGGGGGTTGTGGGGAACCTGCGACGACTCGAGGGCGCCGGAGCTGTAGTATGCTGATGTGCCGGCGAAGGAATTCGGACGTGACAGGGTAGAGCGCGGGCCGTACCCGCGACTCAAAGCCCCCGGATCGTTGGGGTGCGGGACCATGTATGTATCCTGTGAGGGCGTCTGTGGCCGCGCGGCCATCGCCATATCTGCGGGAACGTGGGATTTTATGGTTTATGCAGGGATCGGAAGATAAGTATCGAAGCAGACGATCGAAATTTAATCGAAGTTTGAAAGTAAGAAATTTTTAAAGGGAAAGAAAATACGAGAATCGAGGATAATAGCTCCAAGAGTTCACAGGCCTAAAAGTGGCGTCTTTTTTGGTTACCTGGCGAACGGAGCAATTGTATGCGGGGGAGGTACTGAAGCATAAAATTTGCCCCACTCAGTTCTGGAAAAAAGAAAAAGATAAAGATAAAGGAGGAAATATCAGGAGAGATTGGGCTGCCGATATAGGGCAGAGTTGGCAGAGCTGGGGAATTAAAGCGTAAAGGAATTTCTGACGATGACGTCTACGAGATGTGAGATGGTGACGAGCAAACCTTGGAAGAAACTGGGCTCTCGGGATGTCCGGGACAAAAGAGAGGGGGAAAAATCCATTTGACTTCTATTTCTCTATATATCTTCATGGTTGACGTACTGGATCGGAATTTAACGCCGTCTAAAAGTATTTCATTCGAGTTACTGTAAATGGTAACACTTCTATACATCATTTATATATGGTTGCCTGTAGAGAAAAGTGGCTGAGGGACTCCGCCCCCTAAAAAGGAAGAGAGAAACTAGCTAGGTATTGGAATAAGATTAGTATTGATGAACATGCCCAGGTGATCCACTCGATCTGTGGCTCATGGAAAAATACAATAAAAGGGGCTGATAGGTACACTCCCCCCTGATCATCTAGTGATGAACAGTGCATGACGTCGGGATCTGGGGATCAAACTTGGAACGTTTCCCCTTCTACTTATGGAGTATAATATACATAGGTATACAATATATACACAATATATAGGCATATTCCATGTACAATTTGCCGGCTCATTTGGAATACTAATCTGGTTCCGTTCATGCGTACCATATTTCCTCTAGACTTCTCTTGTAAATTCAGTCCCGAGGTCCAGGGGAATGGTTGCTCGTCATCATGTGATATATACATGTAGTCATCAAGAAGAATATCAGGTGATATCAGGTTCCTACATGTACCTACTCTGTCTTTGACGTATGACTTCAATAAACTGGTTTAGCTAGCTCAAAATTGACCTCGGCATATAAGGGACGTTATATGTAAGATAACACTCTAATTTTCTTTCCTGATAACTTTTCAGATTTCTTTCAGATGTCTTTTTAGAGACCTTTCTTCTTGTTGGTGTCATCACCCTCTAAAAGCACCTGGGCATACATGTAATAAATAAGCGCTGAGTACGTCCCTCAGTTGCGACTTCCTCGCCAACATAAAGGTTGCTTCGAGGAAGGACCGACCTCCCTTTCTCTCCTGACCCAAAACTCATCCCTCTCGATGAAACACGACTTGACCAAAATATGGGCTGAACTATGCCCCGAGTTTGAGGCAATGGCACCGTCACCTCTAAGCCGACTTGCTATATCGTTGGCATAAACTGAGTCTCGTGTGAAATCTGACGATTTCTCAGAAGTCCGAGGATAACCTCGCTTGACGAAGCAACAGTCAATCAACTGCAAACGCTTCGTGATTCATACTTCCGGCCGACAGAAAACAACAGTCAACATCCGGGGTATACAACACATCAACGCCGACGATATTGTCAGAAAGGCCCTGGACAACTTCCCGGCTTGGTGTAAAGTGGTTCGGCACGACAAAAATCCGGGATGGCCACCGTTTCTCATGAAACTCTCAGATGAATGGGTCTACCTTGTTACAAAATTTCCCCCCATAAAGTTGCACGCTGCAATGCGGCGCATTGATTTCACTCAAAACGGTTAAGCAGCCCTGGAGGATTCGACGGGGATGGACAAGGCGGGAAAAACAGCTGGCAGCAACCTCGATCCCCAGCAGAACCGCGGTCGGGCTTTCAGAGACGAGTGGGGTTTAGGATGCGATCTGAACATGCAGGAAACCATTCATTGTTATGCTCCTGTACTTGACCATCATTGACGACTCTACCGATTGTTATGTGCTTGTATCCTGGTTTCTCAAGGCTTTCAGATGGAAAGAACGGAGATTTCTAGTACGATCGAAATAAAATGATATTGCATTAGGCTCTTACGGAGTACGGGCGCATGACATGTTTCTTCTAGCTTGGGAAGTATGTATCTCGAAATCTTCCGCTCGTTTGATATACCCGCGCTGTTATTGGCTCCCGGGTGGTCCGGGGATATCCCCTCATTTGGAGTCTTGTTGGACACCAGTGTGGTACATGCCTGCATTAAGACCAATCTTTGTTGAGTTCAATGCAAATGTTTCTACAGATCTCATTAGATTCGATTGTGTGGCCTGTACTAGCTATGTAGGTTCACGGCCCGGTATACCTGGAACTGCACAATTGCTTGGTCCAAACTTGAAATGTGTATTGTTTTGAATTTCCTGGGGACTGAAGAAAACCAAATCGGATGGGCGTGTCCATGCGATAGGCAGCGTGATATGGGGGGATAATTTACACAAAGCAACGGGAAAAGGCGGACTGAGAATAATATAGGCTTATGATGCAGGAACTGGGGATGTGGGAACCTCAATGCCGTAGTTCGCCTTGAGGCGCTCCCGGCGTCTCTCTTCATAACCAGGGCCGTAGATACCTAGTAAAATTAGTACTCGCAAACAATAGCGCTACCCGGATAAGAAGCACATACCACGTCCTTCACCCACTTCCGAGATGGTCTGCTCTCCGGGAGTCTGGAATGCCTTGCGCAACGCCGTCCGGCGGTCGAACTCGTCCACCGATGTGTCCTTCTGGTATCCAAACAGGGTGCCACCGGTGTACTCGAAGGCGGTCATGGCAGACGACAGGGCGATACCATATCCGAGCACAGCGGGGAGTGTGCGGACTGTGGTAAACCCGATTATTAGCTTTAAATACATAACCATAGACTCAATTGAATTCAGAACTTACCTCGGAGACCGAGAATGGCACCTGAGAAGAAGCCACCCAGAGCGACGTTGTAGTGGTCCTCTTTCTCACGCAGGTTGGCGGAAGCGGTCTTGATGAACTCGTAGGTACCACCCATGGCCGCTTTAACACATCTAGGTTAGCAATTGATCCATCAATTCATATGTGGAGAAGCCCATACCAAAGGTAGTAATGGTACCACCGCCACGGACGAAGACGCCCAGAGTTCCGACGTTCTGTTTGGTGAGCGTGTTCTGCACAGCAGCGGCGAAGAGACCGACGCTTCCGGTCAGCGCGGTGGCCTTCATGGCTGCCGAAATAGCATCCTTGGGGTGATAGCTGTGGTCTTCGTCGTGGTGCGCCATGATGTGTGTGTGTGATAGCAGGGATGGACTGCTTGCGGTATGAGATGTGGTTGGCGATAGGATTTTGGAAGTCAGCTTTCTGCCATCCCTGACCGCCACCGCCCACCATTCCAACGGAGCTCTACATGATTATGTTGATACTTCTTTCACGTCGAACGTTTTCATTCATTTGTTATCATCAGGGATCCTCTTAGATGCTGCTTGCTGTTTGCTAAGAGTGGATTTTGATCTCAAAACTGTCCATTTCGTGGAGGAGAGAGTTCCAGAGCTTGCCACTGCTTGCTGCCAAGTGCAGTAGGCTCCCCGCTGTCTCTCCGCATACAGTGGCGATTTCATCATTTGTCAATATTGCCATCACAGCTAAGCTGTCACATTGCGTGCTTTTGTGAGCTTCGATGAGAATCAACCCTTTGGGAGGATCAACTCTGCCATAGCATAAAGACGAAGATCCCAACTGTGTGAGGCCTTCAGGCCTGAACACCGTACTTCATGGCGTCTGTACAGAAGGCCGGTAAGGCAGCAGCAAATCTGGAATATAATTTGAGCAAATGCTTACAACTGCTTTTTATCAATCATATAGGAAAGACCGCGCCGCGTCTCATTCATGATGTCCAGCTGTACGATGCAGCGCACGAACCAGACACAGGCCGTAATCTCCTCTCAGAAACACCACCCATTTACCCAGAAGGCTACAACGGCCCACCTGGATTCATATCGCCGGAGGCATGTCGACACAACTATGTTTTGAAAGAAGACCAAACCTTCACGTCTGAGCCAGAGCACCGGAGAAGGCCGGGCACGTCGTCCAAGGTCTCAGCCATATGCGCAAAGTGCCGTTGTCATCTCCAAGTGGTGGTCAACTACACCAGCCATATAAACACGTTCGGTCAGAAACAAGGGAAACACTTGCATCATTTGGTCTACCAATCTGGACGGCAGAAGAGTGGCCTTGCGTTGCCCGAAGAAACTCCTAAAGGGCAGGTTGCGGAGACGTACCACTACCAATGTTCCTACATCTCATGTTCGGCTATGATATCTTTGCGGATTCTTTCACCAATTCTGAGTCCAGAATTCATCCGCTTGTTGACCGATAAAGACTTGTTGCGGAAACGAGCTGAAGAGGCCACTGCAACGTATGCTGAGTCCATGGAAGGCATGGGTGATCCGCAGCCGATCAATGTATTGGATAACCTGCGTCTGTACATTACCAATGCCCTGCGAAATCCACAACGCAGCAAGCCCATCTCCTCCGTCAATAAGAGGTTCATGCATTCTTTCGGCGTGGAAGGTGCTGCTTGTAAAGAATTACTTGAATTTCTAGAGTTCATGTACAATAAGGTTCGTAATAATTACATTGTCTTCCAATTGTCCACTGGTCTCACTTGGTCTCGTGTCGCTGACGAATCGATTCAGGATACCGGGGCATGGCACCCCCCTAAACCGTCCTCTAACGCCGAAAAGCCTTACCAAGACACGATGCGTCTCTTTCTCGACGACTTGCTGCATGAGTTGCTAGTCCTGATACATCTAAGATCAGTCTCGGAAAGAAAAGGGTTCCAGATTCCCAATCTTCCTTCCTCCGCCATCCCCGTTATTTCCTGCGCTCTAGAAGCGCAAGACTGTTCGTACACTGCGACCCTTAGCCCTACAAATCTAAACTAATTTCTGCTCCAGATCCGGAAGCTATGCGTTACAAGGAATTTGAGATGCCTCATGCTCCGTTCGTACACCCTATCTTTGAATTGGTAGAACTGGATCTGACCCATGTTTCCTTAGTTTTTATGAAGACTTGGGGGTGATGGAGGATATGTCCTCGTCAGCTGTGGTCGAAGCATGTGATCGACAGGTCTTAACCGATCCTGGCAGGACCCCGATGTACTTGTCTGCCCTCAAGGCTATCGGCTGTCTTCGTGGTGGTCAGGACAAGGAAGTCATTGACATAGCTGTCCAGGCAGCTTATGAACAAGGAAAGTACGCTGTTGAGGACGTTGTCGGCGCGTATCAGTACTTTAATCTCCACTACGACGACCCAAACCTCACTGAAGACAGCATCATTGGCAAATTCTATGCCTTCGTCAGCTCGACGACGCAGGATACTGAAGCGCGTCAGCAGTTGTGGCGGATTGGCGACTCCAGGGGAAGCTCGCGCATCAAAGCGGCATCGGAAGAGCGTGTGTTGATCCAGCTATTTTGTCTCCAAAGTCGAATGGGTGCTAATTCTAACAATAGGTGTTTCTACTGTTGAACAAGCGCATATCTTCTTGGGGGTCGAGAATCAGACCCCCGATGATTTTGTCATGACTATGTACACCGCGAAGGTGTGTTTTCTGAGCGCTTTATTTGTGGTTTGAACATAAGTTAACATTGGCATCAATTAGGTCAATGACAATCCACTTACCAAAGAACTGGCGAAACGCGCCGTGGCACTCATTGCCGAGTCCCGAAAATCGGTCGCATTGAATCATTTCATCAATACTGGAGAGATGATCGCTGGTGAAATGGACATTGGCGATGCCTACCGTCTACTCCAAATTCCCGATCGAACTGTCGATGATGGAGCAATCATAGCTGCATATACAATTTGCGTCGATGAAAACCCAGGGGATGCCGAAAAATACAACCAGGCACTGACGATCATTGCCAAACAACTGGACAGCTCTACGTTGAGGAATATGGCAGGTATCTCCAATGAGCCGGATAGAAGCATGCAAGATTGGCCAGTCGGACTGCAAAACATCGGCAATACATGCTACCTCAACAGCCTGTTGCAGTTTTATTTCTCCGTCCGTCCTTTCCGTGAATTGGTCTTGGATTATGAACGCTTCCAAATGGATCTCAATGACGAGGAGAGCCTCGCAAAGAAACAAGTGGGCTCGAGAAAGGTGACGAAGAAGGAGGTCGAGCGATCTCAGCGATGTAAGTGCTTTTGTTGGTACCGATGACTCAAACTGACCGTTTCCTTTTGCAGTCCTTAATGAGCTCCGGATATTGTTCCGTAGCATGATCACCTCATCACAAATCTCGGTTACTCCCGGCCAGGAACTTGCTCGGTTGACCCTGATTAGCCCAAGCAATGAGGCGGCGATACGTCGTCGGTCGACGATCACTGCCACGAGACCCGAGATTCTTGGTGACATCAACGGTGCTCCTATTCTGGGGCCCCTTGGGCCTCCACAGACCCTCCTCGGGGGTCATATGGAGCCAGTCTCATCATCTACTGAAGTTGATCCCGCGCCTATTCAGAACTCGACCGTGAGCGATGACGACAGCGATGAAACATTGGTGTCTGATAATAGCATGAACGATGCACCTGGACTCTTTGTCGACGACAAAGAGAACAACCCCCCGGACTTGGACCAGCTGTCGGATCAAGCAGAGGCAGGATCCCCCCAGGACATGAATATCGACACAGAAGGCATTGCATCGGCCAATGTACCCCCGGCCCTCCCTCCTCGGAACGTCCCGCAAGCTGATCGGGAAAGGCAATTGAAGGAGGAGGTAGAAATTGGTGCCCAACAGGATGTAACAGAAGTCATCAACAATGTTCTGTTCCAGAGCCAGTGCGCCATCCAGCCTCAACGCATTGGCGATGACGGTGAGCAGCTTGACCAGGTCAAGGAGTAAGTTATGAACAGTTGTCTACTAAAGTACCTATGTTAACCCTCTCATCAGCTTGTTCTACGGTCGGACCCGCTCTTACATCTCCACCGAGAAAGGCACACGTTCGAAGGACGAACGGTGGTGTGATATCAAGGTTGATGTTGCTCACGGATCTCGAAACATCTACGATGCCATTGATGGGGCATTTGATATTCAAAAGATTAGTGTGGACAACTCTGTGGCTGAGCAATTCGCTTCCATCAGCCGGCTTCCCCCTGTTCTCCAGATCCAGGTGCAACGGGTCCAATTTGATCCTGTGAAGAAATGCTCGTTCAAATCTACAAACCATCTCGGGTTGCTTGACACTATCTACATGGATCGATACATGGACACCAAGAATCCCGATATTGTGGATCGACGAAACCAATGCTGGGAGTGGAAGGCGTCTCTGAAAAGGCTCGAGGCTCGCCGGGAAGAGCTTCTCAGGACAAAGGTATCGCACACTCTCAGTCGATGTGCCTCAGGTCTAGATAGCTAACCTTTTTCTTTTCTAGGAGGGTGCGGGCCTCGACATGGCAACATTGTTCCGTAGGGTCAAAACCGCGCTACAAGATGTAGACTCCATTGAAGACGACACCGAGACCGGAGCTGGAACCGGAACCGGAGTCGAATCTGATGGCATGGATTCTGTGGCTAGTACAGAGTTACTGGACAAACTCGAGTGCCTTGCCAATAAGGCAGAGACCGACCTGCAAGGTAAGAGTTCTAACACCACGGCTTTGCATGGAACAGACATGTTGACTCTTTTTATAGCTGTCGACCAAGAAATCAAGGATACACAGACCATGATTTCCAGCCAATTTGCCGATTTCCATCAACTCCCATATCGACTGTATGCTGTTTTTGTGCATCATGGGTCAGTCTCATTTGGCCATTACTACATCTACATCTTCGACTTTGACAAGAAGATATGGCGCAAATACAACGACGAGTACGTCACCGAGGTCCAGAATGTGGATGAGATCTTCAAGAACGACTCGACCAACAACCCTCCGACCCCATATTTCCTTGTTTATGTCAACGATAGCATGAAAGACCGTCTGGCAAATCCCGTCTGCCGTGTGATATCCGACGATATGTCCGAACTTCCCGATCTGGAACAAGCCACCACCATGGAGGGTGTTCAACCCACCAGCCCTGCGCCGGACGTGAATATGGAACCTCCATCCTACGAGGAAGCGTCGGCCATCAATGGAACTCCAGGTACGGAAAACACAAAATCCGACGCGGAGACCACAACATGGCCCCGTCCTCGCACTGCGACTGACTCGGAGCAGTATTGGTAGATTCCAATGTTACGCCCATCGATGCGGAAGCTGTCAACCCTCTAAAACGCAAGAGTGTCGATGAAGTGAAACAAACCCGTCCGATTTAATTTCTTACATTGTGTGGCACCCACCTGGACAGCATGATAACATGATTTACATGATTTCTCGATTCTTTTATGTCTGCACGTGGATATTACTGCATTGCGAGGTGTGAATTGTTTTTTGTTATCCAGCATGTACATACGCTGAAGATACCATGGAGTACTTGTAGAGTTAAGATAGTTGAAATCGATCTTTCTCTTTATTTTTAATTATCTAAGCTTCAAGTTGCTTCCAAGGTTCATACATATGTACATATGAGAGTTTATATGTACGTACAATACTTTGTTACCCCGGATAAACGTATCAGGTGACTATAGAAAACTGACTCAGCACTGCCGATTTCCCACCTGGGCAAGCCGCGGGAATCGGATACGGATCGGCTGTGGATTTCGGCAGCGGCACGAAGAGATGTCAATCGGTCTAGGGGGATTCTGAAGGCAATGAGTAGCAAAAAAAAAGAATGATAACTATGTAGAAATTGCTAGTATTTGACTTGGGATATCCTTAATAGTTAGTCACTAAGTTCAGGGGCTTCGGGGGTAAAAAGTATTGAAGTCAGGGCAGTCCATAGAGGCGGGAGAGAGCCGGGAATCCACATTTCCGGGGAAACGAATATCACTTCGGGAATGATTCCGCTCTCACTGCCGTGCGGGAATATAAGAAGTGGCGATTGCCGCTGCCATGGGCATTTATTTGATCCTTTTATACCTTGCTGTGGACTTAGGGCTTTATTAATATAACATCTAATTTCTTATTTGGAAGTCCTTCGCTATGCCTTCGCAAGTGGCAACATGCCTGCGCCTCGCGCGTCAGTTCTCCGCCAATCCTGTCCAGGTAAGTGATTTGCCAATAGCTCATGGCCCATATCGCTTTTTGAGCTGCGGAGACTGACATGTCTTTTAACTAGCACCAACGTTTCATGGCCCGCGCATTCTCCAGTAGCGTCCGCCGAAGTGAGATCAACAAGGTGTACCCCTCCGCCGAGGTAGCAGTCAAGGACATGAGGTCCAACTCGACTCTGCTCGCCGGTGGATTCGGGTTGTCTGGTGTACCTGATTCGCTGATCAACGCCGTACTGGCAAATCCCTCTATCACTGGCCTGACTGTGGCCAGTAACAACGCTGGTGTGGACGGAGCTGGTCTCGGTCTGCTCCTCAAGTCTAAGCAAATCAAGAAGATGATTGCTTCTTATGTCGGCGAGAACAAGACCTTCGAGCGCATGTACCTCACTGGTGAGATCGAGTTGGAGCTTAGTCCCCAGGGCACTCTCGCTGAACGGTGCCGTTCTGGCGGTGCGGGTATCCCCGCATTCTACACACCCGCCGCCTTCGGTACCGTGGTGCAGACCGGTGCGGTGCCCCTACGACACAACACTGATGGCACAGTTGCGAAGTTCAGCGAGGCGCGCGACACCAAGGTGTTCGACGGCAAGAGCTACGTCATGGAGGAGGCGATCAAGGGTGACTACGCCTTCGTCAAGGCGTGGAAGGCCGACAAGCTTGGTAACTGCCAGTTCCGCTACGCGGCCGCCAACTTCAACGGCGCCATGGGCCGTAACGCCAAGATGACCATCGTCGAGGCTGAGCACATCGTCGAGCCCGGCGAGATCGAACCCGCTGCCATCCACCTGCCCGGTATCTACGTCAAGCGTGTTATCCAGAGCACCACCCCCAAGAATATTGAGAAGTTCACCTTCGCCAAGGAGGAGGGCGCTGACACCTCTGCTCTCGGCAAGGGTGAGACCGCCAACAAGCGCGAGCGTATCGTCCGCCGTGCTGCTAAGGAGTTCAAGAACGGCATGTACGCCAACCTCGGTATTGGTATGCCCATGCTTGCTCCCAGCTTCGTCGACCCCTCCGTTGAGGTGACCCTGCAGTCCGAGAACGGTATCCTCGGTCTCGGCCCTTACCCCAAGCAGGGTCAGGAGGACCCCGATCTCATCAATGCCGGCAAGGAGACTGTCACTCTCAAGCCCGGTGCTAGCTGCTTCGGCAGCGACGAGTCCTTCGGCATGATCCGCTCCGGCCGTATCGACCTGACCATTCTGGGTGCTATGCAGGTCAGCGCCAAGGGTGACTTGGCTAACTGTACGTTTTCTCACTTTTCCTCCGTTTCATGCATATATTAACATTCTCATACAGGGATGCTCCCCGGTAAGATCAAGGGCTTCGGTGGTGCTATGGACTTAGTCTCCAACCCCTCTGCCACCAAGGTCGTCGTGACCATGGAACACACCGACAAGAAGGGTAACCCCAAGATTGTCAAGAACTGCGAATTCCCTCTGACTGGCCCTGCTTGCGTCAGCCGTATCATCACCGACCTCTGCGTCTTCGACGTTGACTTCACCCACGGCCTGACTCTTATTGAGATCGCTGATGGTGTCACCGTCGAGGAGGTCCAGGCTAAGACCGAGGCCCCCTTCAAGGTCGCCGATGACTTGAAGCCCATGCTGTAAATTTGCATGCAGACTGTATGATTTGTCCAGCGTTTTGTATATAGCAATTAGGAGTTCGATTGTTTCAAAGTTCATTCCCAATGAATATATCCTGGATATGCATCAAGAACATCTCCCTGAATAAACCGTACGTTGAGTAGAAAATATAGTAGGTATACAATAAAAAAGATAAAAAAGAGAAAAGGTATTGGTACATGTCATGCAACCCATCATATAAAACCCCAATAATGCTGACCCAAATCCAGCTAGACAATGATAAATCAAGTTTCCCCAAGTTTTCCAGCGTCAAAGAACCAAAAGTCTATACATACAGCAAGAATAGAAACATCACGTCAAGCGGATAATACCAGCCAACCTTTTCCGTAACCGGCCAAGCCAATCGCGGTTCGGTGCCTCTGCAAACTCACGTACGACATTGTCATAGTGGTCTGGGTTACTGGCTGGCCGGCGCAGCTTCTCCGGCATGGGATATTTGCGCGCGTAGCGGTTGTTCAGCAGCGATTCAAGTGCATTCGTGGAGGACTCGGAGACTGCCGGGCTGGACTTGTCTGCTGGCTGGAGACGGGATTGGATGTAGTTTTGAACGGAGACTGAGGCTGGGCGGACTTCATCCGAAGGCCAGTGCTTGATAATGTGGGTGAGGCGACTTTGGAGGGAGCGCGGGTTAAGGGTCTGGATGGTTTGTTAGGCGATTTGTTTGGAGATTAAACGTTGGGGGCGGTTGTCAATGGTGGCGTCTAAGATAGTTCGGATGTTTAGATACTTACAGGTGCTTTAGACATGGTGGACAAGAGATATCACAAGATAATTTGTGGTATAGGGGAAGGATCTTCCTCTGCAAGTTGAGGCAAAGACGGGAACAGTATATTTTGGCCTGGCGCATCAGGCATCATCAGCCACATCCATTCCTGTTGCCTTCTCATCGAACCCGTCATTTTCCCATCCCCTTTGTACTCGTGTGATAATCATTTTCGCATTCTAACCGAAGTCCTTTCTGTCCTATTTTACTTTCTGATTCTATTCAGGGTCGCTTCCCGCTCAGCTCGCCATGAGCTCGCAGCGCTATTCACGGGTACGCAATCCCCCGCTGATCCCCTATCAGAACAAGCCCCTCGGTTGGAATCCCTCGGCAAGATACTGACCACTACATGTCTAGGTGAATGCCCAAGATGAAGAGGAAGGACCACATTCCTATCCGCTGAACGCGCGACCCGAACACAACACCTCACCTTCCTCTTACCGTTCTGGATCCCGCTCATCGTCGCCATCGTCGAGGCGGCTATTACACACCGATCCACAACACACCGATGATGAACAGACACTGGCCGATGCCTTCGGCGATGAAGACGAGTCCGACGATGATGATGAGCCGGATGACAGGCAGCGCTTGATGCGAGCCGACCCCGACTTCCGGGCTCCCCCGGATAACGGCCCTTCCGCCACGGCGTCCTCGTCAGGGTCGAGGGACGATTCACCAGATCAGACTCAATCAGGGTCTCTTAGACGGCCAACTATGTTGCCGTCTTTCACAGCAACGGCATCTGGAGGGAGTCGGCAGGTCGCCTCATCGAATGATGGAGTCTTTGCCAATCTTGCCGCCAAGCCGGAACGGGGTGAGAAGAATGATGATCTTCCTCCTGTAAGTTGATCATTGGTATCTTTTGATATGTTTACAGGACTTGTGTACTGATATCTTTATTTAGTCATACGAAGAAGCCGCAGCTGATGCGACACCGCCATACTGGGAGACCACCATTGTGGCACCTGGTATCTCTTCCGACGAGGTCTATGTCGATGGACTGCCTGTTGGATCTGTTTTCTCATTTGTCTGGAATGCCATGATCTCAATGTCATTCCAGCTTGTTGGCTTCTTGCTGACGTATCTCCTTCACACCACCCATGCCGCAAAGAACGGCAGCCGAGCGGGTCTCGGTCTTACTCTTGTTCAATACGGCTTCTATATGAAAGGCGGCAACGAAAGTTCCGGCTCCGACGGTGGAGGCTCAGAATACGTTCCTCCACCTGACCCCAACAGTCACAACTTCGACCCTAACTCAGTTAGTGAGGGCGGGGGCAATGGAGGGAATGGTACCATGTCTGGCATCACCACCAGTGAATGGATTTCGTATGTTCTCATGATTGTTGGTTGGTTCATTTTGATACGTGCGGTCAGTGACTTCCTGCGGGCACGACGTCATGAACAGCTTGTTTTGCAGAGCCCGGATCGTGGTCTGGGTGTACCAGTCATTGCAGAAGGCGAACGGTCCGAAACTGTGGTCTAATATCGGTATACATTGGGATTTTCACTTGGTTTCTTTTTCTAGGACGTGGACATGGACATGGAAATGTCTGGCGTTTACAGCATGGAGTTTCTTTTTGTATCGACACCCCAAAGGAGTACTGCCTCCGGATTGCATTCCTTCAATTGTTTTCCCTTTTTCTTTTTTTTTTCCCCCGACCGTTCTACTTTTATTTCTGGCCGTATAGCCATTCTGAAGATACCAAATATATGAACCATGAACAACAATAGCAGTTATACTTATGTACGTAGTGTTAATACCCGAAGTTTGAGTCTCCTACTAAAATGCCGCGAACGACTTCAGCAGCTTCTATAACCACCGCCACAGTTTCCTTGTCCAAGTTTCCCTCTATACTTAAAGCCCGTAGCCTATTCCCCCAAAATAGCCACCGCTCCCGCGTCAGCCCGTTCTCTCTCGGCCACAACTCCGTCTTCTCGTCTAAGGCCGCTGCCCAGTGCCGCCGTAGCCCCTCATAGTCCGCCTCCCACAGTGCCCGGCCCCCATCCCGCATCCAGATCGCTGCTACTCGGACATCCAGCGCCCACACCTGCTCCGACGACATCCTATGGGCTTTTGGTGGACAGGACTGAGGCCCCTCACGCTCCAGGACGTCGCGGCACGCATAGAAGACCCATATAGAATGCCCGTTGTCTTTACCTTTCGTCGCTTTCAGTAGCGCAGCCGAGAAGATGCAGAAGCGGAGAAAGTACTCGCCACCGCTGCTACCTACCGTACTAACAGTCCGGCTGTCCCCCGCACCCGAGTCACGCACACCGTCCCAGTCGCGCCAGGCCTCGAGTATATCATGCACGTCGCGCCACTGCGCGCTGAAACGTGGTAGTGTCTGCCAGTGTAGATTTCCGTCGGCCCCGATGTAGCTGCTCAGCTGTCGTTCTGCCTTGAATCGTGCGCGTACGTTGAGCTGCGTTGGTGGCTGCGCATGGAGGGCATCGAGGAGGGCGAGGAGAGGCTCGTGTGATGTTGAAGAGGAGGCGACAGCTGTAAAAAAGGCGTCCCAGAGCTCCCAGAGCGCGCGCGCAGGGTCTGGAGAGGAAGTCACGGAGTTGACGATGTTGGTGGCTGTCTCATCTGGCGCTGGCGTTGATGAATGTTTGCTAGATGTTAGGGCTTGGATCGGTGTGGAGAAGGCATTTGGGGGGTTGCTGCCCGGGATATCCAATATAGTTGTCATTGGATGAGGTGGAAGTCGGTGGGAAGTTTGCTGGCCGTTGGTGAATTACTCTTAGTGATAGGCGTCTTTTGGCGTCTGGCGGTTATTTTGGCCCCAACAGCGGTAATTTTCGCCAATTGCATTGGTGACGTTGACCTCAGGTTTTGCCAACAATATTGTAGGTAGTTACCTAGTTATAGTAGATCCCAACGTAATCGAGACCTAAAGGGTGCCTACGCGTACTCCGCCACGATAGGCAGCATTCTATATCCTTGTGCCCCTGCATCCCTTTGTTTCTCGCCTCTGCAACTTCACCCCACTTGATGAACAGAAGACAGAAGAGACGAACAGAAGAGGAAAAAGAAATAGCCCAGACCCTCTTTCCCCGGCGGAATGATCAACTCCGCCCACTGCCGAGAGCCCCATTGTTTATTTGCCAACCTCAACTCTACATAACCTCTGTCTTCCGATATTCTACCTGCGTTTCTTGTCGGGGCGGATCGCGGCCTTGTCCGCAATGTCGACCATCCCTCAGGGCCCCGTCGAGGCACGCTCACTGTCGTCGGTCACCACTATTGCATCGAATCCCCCCGCCTACCCTCGCAATCCAACTCACGAGAAGCACGAACCGCTGTCTTTGTACATTGTGCGTGTCCCAGGAAGCAAAGGTATGAACCAATTCCACTGTATTGACACTATGCTTTCCCTCTTTTGGTCTTGAAAGTCCATAGTTGCAGTTTATCGTGCTTTACAACCAAATGAAGATAACCGTAACTGACTGCTATTTCTATGCGCAGACATTTTCCTTTCACCTCTCAAACCACCGACCAAGTCCAGCGTCTCTGCCGAGGCGATCAATGCCTCTCTTTACTATCTCCATGTCGCGACTCCCGATGATGATACCCTGCTCCAGGAAGTGGAAGAAGAGCGCGAAGAGGAGGCCCAGTTGCGCAGGGAGCGCCTCGAGAAAGCGGGCGTCGACGATCCGGCACAACGCGAGTTTGCGCGGCTGAATAATGTGCGCCGGAAACCAGTTGGTGGAGGGGACCTCAACACCGAGCCTTCGCTGGCACCGCCTAAACAGGATGCTACTGCTCCTCCCGCCTTGCCATTACGTCCAACCCCTGCGCTGCAGAATGAAATCGTTCCTCCGGCCTTGCCACCGCGTCCAATCCCTATGCCGCAGGGTGACACCGCGCAGGATGCCGCTGCTCCTCCGGCCCTGCCACCACGGCCAGTCCCTATGCCGCAGGTTACTGCGGAGAATGTATCTTTCTCCGGGATTCCAGTTGCCAACATGCAGCCTCCTTTGACTAATAATACGCCTGAAGGGGTATCAGTAGAATCGGGTGGTAAGAGCGGTGTCCCGCGGCGACCTTTACCCTCCCTGCCGCCTGGTGAAGAGTCATGGACCAATTCTGCAGCAGGCGAGGACCCGTCTAAGAGGACATCCCGATGGAGCGCATTTACCGAACAATTGCAAAATCGAGGAGAAAACTGGAAGGGAAAGTATGAGGCAAAGTACGAGGCGTTTGCAGCTGGCCGTCAGAGCCTTGACTCTAACAGACCGCAATTGCGGCCTCGTTCTGCGCATAACCGTACCGGATCACCATTAGGAAGCCCCAGGCAATCTCCTAACCGGCATAGAAACGCACATGACCCTCCTAATAATGCTGGCTTTCATATCACGCTCATCCGACGTGATCCTACGTCCGGTACACAATGGAATGTGGCAACTATATCAACCCCGCGAATGGACCGCAATGCCGTCGATATCGAGATTTCCACGCCGGGATATAACAGGTTCGCGGGCTCCAACGAGATGCCTTCATTATCCAGCCTGGCGGCCAATCTCCCGACGGGAATCGGGCGTCTACCCAACTCTGTCATTGCCCAATCCTTAGCTGCTGAGCAACCAAAGGAGCAGCCAACCGGCCCACGCAAATTCCACCGCCAGCTCTGCGTATCAAAGCCATTCGACGACTCCGTTGCCACAGATAGCAGCAACGGCCATAACCCCGATGGCCCAGCCTCATCTAAGCTAAAGAGCGGCTACTACGTCTTCACTTCTCCCTGGAATGGCACATGTACCTTCACAAACAGCGTGAACGGCCGAAGCCTCAAATGCAAACACATGATCCCAACACCCGGCGGCTTTATCCCTCCAACTGGCGAAGCAGAAGCACCCCCCGCCGTAACCGTCGCCGAGCTTCGCTTCAACACCCCTTTCCAAGCAGCAAATCTCAACTATCACGCTTACCACGCAATCCACAAACCCCACCCCAACCACCTGTCCCCCTTCACCCAAAGCCAAATGCAAATTCCGTCC
>PKQL01000526.1:0-33347 GCA_002916455.1 Penicillium sp. CF05 | reverse complement strand
CACCCCAATCAGCTTACCCCTGAGCACGAACTGGCAGGTTCAAATAACTCAAAGCGGTCAGCCGGAACATCAGAAGGAGCTGAGAACCAGCGGTCACTGCCAATTGATGTTTCAGATGCCAACATTGCACAACTGGGAATGCGTACAGACTTGCAGAACACATCGCAGTCTCAAGAGCGGGACGTCGATATCCCACCCAAAAACAACTCCCAGCTCACTTACATACAAAACCCGGACCCAAATTGCCCGCCCAACTCCCAAGTTGCAAACACCAGACCATCCCATTTCTGCAGGCCCAATTCCCAATCCGGGGCTTCTCAAACTAGCGGTGTGTCAGGAAGCGCTCACACAGGCGGTTTGTTCACACCCCATACTAGTGGTCCCGCGTATCCTGACATGAGGCCCGAAGCAATTGTTCCAATATCAGTCTCAGCATCCTTCCTGAGCAGCCCAACCTGTCTTCCTCACTATCCGCTTCACGTGTTGCAGGGAGGCGGTGCCGAACGGTACCAAGGCCCTCCGCTCCCATCCTTGGCGCAGCAAATGTATTACCATCGTACGGGTGAGCCACTTCATAAATAGCCGCATGTGCTGTCTGCACCTTATACTTTCTCGCCTACCAAAATGGCCCAGGATCCTCTAATTTGGTGGCAAGACCCCAATGAAATTGGACATAGCCTGGTTTGCATGATGTCGGATTTGAAATCTCAGTCACTGAGCGTGCTACAAATTCATGGCACGCCAAGCTTTGGGTTATTGTAGAGCAAGTCTCGGTGATTGTGAGGATCCTGCGAAAGGGGATTGAAAGAAGTTACGCGCCTGTGTTATCTATTTGTCTGACATTTGGATATGTAGGAATGTCACAGGAAAGGGCTACTTTTAAGTAATAACCCCTGAGCGTCAGATACAACTGCGCTGCTCATTTAGGCTTTCAGGGAATATATCATGGAAACATAATTTCGCATGAAATACTCAACTTTGGCTGAATTTAGATAGTACCACTCAAGCTGGCGGACTTTCAAAGAAATTTGAGCCGATTATTAGGGTTTCCAGAATGGCACGTGATCAAAGGCGATGCGGTCTTGTATATCTGGTATTTACTTTGACGCATGGAACCGTCCCTGTTCTGAGCCTTCCATATAAAGCGCCCGAACTTTAGTCTTGTATCCGTGCGATCTTATCCAGTGCTCCATGTGCCAACACCTGTTACGAGATGAGAAATTCAGCTGTTCGTATGGTTATCTGTTGGAGTATTGCGCTGTTACTTT
Source organism: Penicillium sp. CF05 (assembly GCA_002916455.1). NCBI lineage: Eukaryota > Fungi > Ascomycota > Eurotiomycetes > Eurotiales > Aspergillaceae > Penicillium > Penicillium sp. CF05. Next base: position 32,079 of record PKQL01000526.1, on the reverse strand, counting down.
GTCATTGTTCGGCATGATTCTTTCATACTATAGACCAATAGCTTGGTACACATCTATTCAGAGCTCTACTGGCACCATTCTTCGATATACTAAAGGACCTGCAGTAAGGCCTGTTTGGTAACAATACAATTGAGAGACAGATCTTGACGTTGAAACATGAGGAGTGTAAGGCCAGTGGACCCGGATCCCTTCTGATCTAACCGTGACCAGTCTTCAGTGCGTAGCAATCGGCTGCGTTGAGTTAATATTGTCCGACGAAATACCTTTAGTATGTAATTGGCAAGGAAAGACAGGTATTATGCTTGCGTAAATAATAAGAAACCCGCCGACTAAGATGCTACAAATTCCCGAGTTTTCTATCTCTATCACATTTTTATCTATGCTCGGCGAGTGTTATCTCATATACACGCTATATGCAAGGCTTTCTTCCTCTAAAATCTACTATCTATCATAGTACAACGGGGAGAACGATAAAAACTCAATTTGTCTTCGAAGAATGGGCCATTTATAGTGGTTTCCTAAATGTCCTCCGGCGGCTGAATGAAGGGCAACGTGGGGTCATCCCAATTAGTTTGCCTTTATCTCAGCTTCAGGGTGCTTTGTAGTAGCTATGACTGTCTGCTAACATATCTACTAGCAAGTGCAATTGAATCCCTTTGTAGGAATGTAAGAGATCCAAGGACCGGACTATATAATTCATTAGCACCATTTCGTCCGTGGCCGTGAAGTAGATACAATTCAAGTCATGAAAACCTACCATTGCTAATTGCACACCTAGCCAGAGGCACCTGTATCTTCTTATCTTCACCTCACTGTCCACTTCAATCGAAATACTGTCGCCTGATCCATTGAAAAACCCCTTTGGGTAATATAATTGACTCCAAGTTTGGCCCCGTATCAAGAAATCTTCTGGAAGCTGTAGAGCTGCTCCATCGTCTGCAGCTGGGAACGACGCGTCTTCGATCTTCGGAAAATCATCGTTGGGTGTGATCAGACTATTGAGGAATCTAGTGATTGCTCTCCAAGGAACCCTCGCCTCCAAACTCTCCATGAAAGGGTGATGACAGGTGAGGCCCCAGAGAAAGGCTAGAGAGATATGGATTGCTGGGACTGAGTTGTGACCGTTACTATACTGAAGAAGGACCGAGAGTGTCCGAAAAGTAAGATGGACTCCCTGTAGGGCTTGTTTAGTTGGATATGCAGGTTGGTTGATCGAACAATTGCTTACACATGCTTGCTTCTGGTTGGCTGGACCCAATTCATTTGTCTGGGGAGTATGTCCACTCTGGCTTTGGGAAGATCCCACAGCCATGAATGCAGGATTGTGGTAACCGAATACAGAGGCGAAATTGCAGGACATGACGTACACTGTGTGTTGTCCTTGGTGACCATGGTGTTCCATGTACGATGGTAAGAGCGACAAGAATCCATTTATAAAAGTCATAAACCGCCCAGTGGAGTCGCCACGAAGTAGCACGTAATGTGCGGCGATAAAGTAGGTGGCCATGGAATTTTCTTGAAGTGCCAAATTGGGCCAGTCATTGAAGAAACGGCCAACGGTCACCCGGCTGCCTGGAAATGGCTGCGCACTGATGAGAGCTTTAGTAAGGAAAAAGAGTGTCTGAAGCGGATCAGGTTGTGACAAGACCCCAAGATGATGTTGGATTCGTCCGCTATCGGGATTTCGGTCCGCAGCCTTTTGGTACCAACACCGCGATATAACGTTCCAATATTCCCTATTCAACTTCTCCGCAAACATACCATATCGAGCCACATCGCCCAGTTGTTCGAACAACGAGTCCCCAAGCTCTGAATTCGACAGAATCAACCGTTTCAGAATCGAAGAGACCGTTTCGATGAAGCAGAGCATGTACTTCAAAGACCCTGGGAGGCTTTGTCGTAGGATATTCAACAACGAATAGATCCCATACCGCCACATACGATCAGACATCTCATATTTTTCAGGAACATTCTTGACATCCAGGCTGACGGATGGATGCTGGCACATGACGAAGAATTGTTCATGCTCGTGAAGCAAATTCAAGTGTAGGGTGATAAGGCCCCACCATCGGTCACTAGGCAGGTGTACTGTGGATGGGGCTCGGCTTTGCTCAAGCCACTGGCACTTTCTCTCACATTCTACAATCCTTGCGTATTGTGCTTCGATGATAAGTATGAAAATTTGGTCAAAATCCTTAGTCGTCAACTCACCTTGAAATTCGGAAGACAGCGAGCGTGAACCCATTTGGTACCAAGGTTGGGTTTTCGATAGTTCCCAGGAGCCAAGCCTGGAATGAAACTTGTTTTAGCCGTCCTTGAAGAAGGATTTGAAGTGAATATCCGTCCTGAGGAAATTTAGCTCGCACTCTTCGAATCCTGTTGTTCAGCAAAACAAGAAGCCATACCAGAGATTCGATATTGCCTCAAAGTAATGATTAGGCTGGGATAACAAATGTCTTTAACTGCAATTCATGATGTGGTAGAACCATTAGAGTGGATTTTATATAAAACTTCCACTATTGATTAGTAAAGGCCTATCCACCCTGGATGTCTTATTGTGATGATCGATACCAGGTCAGGTTGAACTAGCCTCCTTGGGACACGTAATAGTCTGGATTGATCACAACGAAGTTATTGGTTGAGACTTTCTATGACGGCAGCCTGCAGTGGCTTTGGGTCTAGATGTTCATTCCTGGGAACATAGCCCCTGCCATGCAGTGTGCTAGAATGAAAATTTCAGACGTGTCATGCGGCTGACCCCGATTGTCGGGCCACGAGCCTTCAGCTTTGCTTCAGGGATAGGTCTGAACACTGCTACAAAAGATAAGTGCTAGCTTGGCTGTGATGATGCTGCAGTAGCATCAGCCAGGCCTCACTAGTTTCTTTAATATTGCGTATGCCCCCCGGATATAAAATGAACGGGTTTTTAATGCAGGATGTCATTTCTCCTTTCATTCACTATCGTTATTCCGTTGTTTTTGGCTATGGAGATAATTATGACCACCTAAGGCTCATCGACATGTTTCATATACAGTCATCTTCATTCAGCCTAAAAGGGCAAAATATTTGGTAATCTGCATTCATGCAGGGAACTTATCCTGCTGGGATTGGTACAAAGGCAAAGCAAATTTTTTATTGTCTTACTTATGAACGTACGAAGGTGGCATCTTAGGGCCTCTAAGAGCAACTTGTTAAATTATATATCTTTCATGCAACCTAGGCCGAGAACATCAATGTTTCCGCTTTTTTGTTCATTCGGACAAAGACCCTGGTGGTTTAACGCCTTCAATGTCCAACATCCATTTCTGGACCATCTCAGGGGCTTGTTTTTCAAAGACCGAAGGATACTTCGCCATATAATCCTGTAAAATGCTCAACGATTGCAGAACTTGGGTCTTTTCAAGATGCTCCGAGAATTGAAGAGAAGCTGCTCTCATAGAATCTCGATCCTGGCTTAGCTCAAAGAAGGGATTCGGCCTTGAAACCTGAATGTCCGACGAATCAAGGGAGCTGGGCACATCATGGTGATAGGCTGGACGGTCGACGGCAAGAGCTGCGGAAGCAATATTAGGGAATAAAGGCGATCGAATTTCCGCCGGGCTTGTAAGATCGTTCGAATATGAGAATAAAAAAGGTGCGAGAGAAGGTCCTTGACTCCTCGAGAACAGGTCGGAATCCGTATATTGGGTGACGGGTACGAAACTGAAATTTTATAGTCGTTGAGTTAGCCTTAGGATCTATGGCAGTTTCAGATGATTTGGCAGTTCAAACCTCTCGCTCCTGGGTCTAGTAAAAGAGACCATGCTGGAATCCGCCTCGGGTTGGACTGGATTAGGCTCTCCAATTTTCTCTTGTGGCTGCCGTTGGCGATTCCGGCGCGTTCCACTGCTTCGATGTCTCCGAGGCTTAACTCCCAACGTGTCATCGGGGGGTTTGGGCATTAAGCCGCCATCACTGAATCGAGGCTTGATCGTGCGGTATYTGGGAGGAAGCGGRGGTGTGGAATACGTAGAGAGCGCAASTGGTGCTGGAGGRGGTCCTYCGTCGACGACGTTGTTTTCAGATCCAGTCTCAAAACTGTCGACCATYCCCAYAGGAGACCCCGAAGGATATTGCGGCGAKCTGGTGTAACTCATATGCTCAAAAGAGAACAGATCTCGAGTGCYCATGTTGRTCCGGAGYGGAGGCTCCTTTAACGGGACGCCCGCACTTCAAGTATATTAGTGAAAGAGCTGCTTCTGCTTCAAGGGATTCTCAACCATGCATGGTGTYGATAGCGTGTAAGAACAAAGATGATGGTTCCGCATTGCCGGGGGGGGGAAATAGGATAGACCCCTGCTATTAAAAATATGAAGGTGGGCTAGCGTTATGCGAGAATTTCTATTCGGAGGTAGCGTAGGACTAAGTTTGATCTTGTCTCAAAGAGGTGGTCCGAGGTAGCCGCAACTGGCCTCAGTACCTTGGGCTGAACCTTAGCCTAGTTGTCGGTTGCATGAGCAGGTCTTTTTCAATGGTTGAACCTCATTACCAGGGCCCACGCAGCAATTTTACAGCCCGTTCCGCATCTAGTTGCATGGTGCGTTTGTGAATGGTAGACACTTTCATACAGGGACCCACGGAGCGTTATTATCGAATTTTAAGCATATAAATTACGAAGCCATACCTAAGCATTATTACCAGGGGAAATTTACCCATGGCCGTGAGTCGATACATTCCCCATCACATTCTGTTCTCTCTTCATCATCCCATTTGCCTAGTGGTCAGTTCAACGAGCCTTGTTTCCTAAGCACTTCTGACTTTTCTCTATTCAGTCTCACCTACTTTCAGCATGACCATTAACGGTATGATACCCTCGTACTTAGAACTGTTTCCTAAAGACTCCTGTTGCACTTTTTTGCTAATCAATATACAAGGCCCATTCCAGGTCAACCCTATGCCAATTTCGACATCAAGAGGAATTTTGCGAGCCAGGTACATAAGGTCCCAGCGAGAGCCTTTCCATCTCCAAATAACCTGTGGCTAATTCATTACGCGTGACCTGCACCTCGCACAGCACGAAACCCCATCTGCTTTCCGGTTCCGACGAATTGAGACACCTAGGTACCCATGACGCGCATTCTATATATGTGGCTTGGATATTGACTTGCACCAGACATCATCGGCTGTCGCGAAAAGAGAAAGGCTGTCGATCGCAAGCCCCAGACGACGTATACCTTCAAAAACTGCACATTTAGCGGTACAAGCATGTTTCTCGTCGGAAGTGCAGGTCCTACGAGCGAAACCGTGGTCTACCGTGATTACGGAAGCCGTCGACCATTTTTGGTCAATGGTGATAAGGGTGAAGCTACGTTCTTGCGAGATTTCTGTGGAAGGAGAGAGTATGGTTAATGGATAACAAACATACACGTAGCTGTTTTTGTCTTGCTTTGGTCTACTTTATAAGATCCCCAGGCATATAACAGAATGGTGGAATTGCGCGAATATCCTCGTCAACATTTGAAACTACATATTTCTGAATATAATCTTAATGTATACGGCCACGATTCATTTTGTCAAAACCGTCACTGATAGGTAGCACCCATTCAGCTATACATGGTGAGATACAAATATACAGGAKCTCTCAGTAAAACGTAACTATCAAGCGAGYGCCGTAARATGGTTACTGGTATAACTCTCTCCAAACTTCAATCTCACGCAGGAGTAAACGCGTTTCAACCTCCACTCTTTTCTTGCCTTCGATACTAACCAAGCGTAGTGTCTCCAGAAGCCGTTTAAAAGGGATTTCCTCTCCAGGGCATCCGCGCAATATATGACAGAGAACCTCTCGTGTATCTTCAATGGTCAGTCCGGGTAAGGGTAATGGGTTYTTGGAAGCACAAACCAGGATACKTCAGTTCCCTCRAATATGTGTTTTGGATCCCAACCAAGGCCTTTGGGCTCAAAGCTCTCATCCATAGATGCAAAATAGCTTCACATGTGTCCGGGTCCAACCCTTCGAAGGCAGATCGATAGAAGCTCTCCAGGAGAGCTGCRTCGCAACGCTTGAGATTTGAMAGTATGTTTTCCAGGGCTGRATTGYTTCTAGCCACAAATTGGTCAATCAATGAGAAGTCAGACTCAACGGGAAAGATTCTTTTGCAATGAGTAGAAGGCAGCGGGCTCTTAGTTGATAAAAGCCCTCGCGCCGTATTGTCGTTCGCGGGGAGGCTGCTGAATTGAAGGGGCACAYAACTRTTGGGRCCATTATGCTTTTGTGTCCTACWCAAACTCATATATCAGCATAAATATTCATCACGGAAAATAATAATATTTCCTCACTTCAAGCTCTGGTGCACAGCTTGGCTTGGCATGGCCACCCTCTTGTATGACTTCTGCATATYKCTAAATGCTTCCTGGCCATGGAACCCAATGGTATGGTTGATGAGGGCGTATTCGTCTATGTTYTGGGAAATTATTGCTTTGCCATGAGAATGAAAACCGACATGTGCTTCCGCCTGGGGCGAGGCTGGCTGTGGTTCAAAGCAGTTGGCCTGAACATAAGATTGATCAGCCATACCCCTTTCTTATTGCAAATTAGCATCATTTATATCCYTGTAACTTGGGTTTGAGGAACTTGGACCCAGACAGTGCTGGACATACCTGTCCCGAAGGGATGTTTAATGATACTCCTACTAAGCGGATATGACGGGGGACTTGGTCCAGGGGCAAGGGAGTTGGAAGGTTGTGRATCCAGGCAGGGAAGCCAGTGRCCATTGTTAATCGCCATGGTCCAAAGAATTGAAGTTGGGATGATTCGGGGGCAACTAGGAATAAAGAGAGTCGGTCTTATCTGGCCGAAGATCAAGCGGCGRTGGGGGTTATATACGATGTAAAGGGGACCCCCGCTCCCTTGCTTATGAGAGCCTTTCATGCTCCGCGGTGTTGGGCGGGGAAACTTGTGATGCTTGCCTACTGAGGGCTAGCTCGTTCTGGGTCACTTATTAATTTGTAAATCCCATGAGAGTAGCTGGTAAAAATTCGCAAAGAAGGCAAGGGGCGTTATTACAAGGATGTTTACACAAGGAATAGGTGGGATTGGCTGCTAGGACACTTCGCTACGTCGAGTATGGAGCATTCATGAACTACTAAWACTAAGTAGGGCACGTCCGTCTCATTACAAGCGCAGTCAAAAAATGAAAATTACCATTTAATTGAAAGGTATTGTAATATTCGCGTCCGTGCGCCGAGGTATATCACACCCACTCCAAAACCCTAATATACATGGGAGATCCCCATGCAAGTGGTTTGTCCCTTCGATTGTGCATACACCTGCCCAGTCCTCCACCGTCTGCCTTYATCAYGGAAACTATGGTAAGGGCAAATGSCTTCGTTCTMTTCCCGTACWAAGATTGATTATTAAGATTGATTATACAGATTTCCGAAGCCGACCTCAAGATATCAGCCCAAACATCATTAAAAGCGTTGCAAATCTGGTCGCTGGGTACCCCGGACCTGGCAAATGCARTTRRATGGCAACACGATCTCGATCCTGAGATTGCATCGCTAGTGGTAGCCTGCCAGCATCTCAGGAAGAATGGATACAGGAAGGGACGGAGACGTTTAGCCCAGAACAGCATTTTGAATCGGCTTGTGCAAGCCATGGTGGAAGACCTCACCGACGACTCTCTGAAAATATTCGCACTTCTCACCTGGCATTTCAACGCAGATTTTAGTGTGCCTCTTCCCCGTCAGCTTCTTCTATTCTTCGACGAGCCTTCGAAAATCTTCGAAGATGTTTGCACTGATATCCATCGCCGATACACGACAATGGCCRAACCGGGGTCTGTAAAGAGCTTCAAGAGAAGGTTTATCAGGCTACTAGGGCTTGTGGAACATTATGTGTTTGAGGGGAAATGGTCTTGTATATTTAAATCGTCGGATTATGTTATCATCGTTGCAGCAATCTGTCAATAGCTGCTCAATGTAGTATTTCTTTTCGTTCTTACCAGTATGAATATACACCTAATGCTGCTCTACGTTAGCCACCATAGCAAATCTCACCCTGTTACCTCAATAATGTCATTCTCCATTCTCCTTCTCCATTGCTTGACCTTGCCCGATCCGAACAAACACATGCATTAGGATCACTGCTAATACATAACCAAGGCTTGCTTCATACCTAACTCTGATTATAAAGTCATTAGAAAGTTAACTCGTATACTGACACTAACAACTGGAGAAAGCAAGTACACATGGGTAGTGTAGGTGTGCTATCTTAGCTGTCTTCAGAACTTCAGGCATGCAGCTAATAAAAAGATCATGCCTCTATACAGAAGCTCGCACCTATGCTGTGAGCACGCTCAAATCCATGTATATCAATTATTAAATGTCCTGTCAATCGAGGACAAAATTTAACATAGAGGGCGAAATATCGAACACAAATCCTCAAGTGAACCTATCCGAGAGACCCTCGGCCGGAAGTCGGAAAAAGAGAACTCAATCACCCACGCTCCGATAGCCAGATCAGAGTCGAAGATAGGCTGAAACGTCTCCAGAATGGCTCTTTCGGCGAGGACAGTCCCCTCCACATTCCCGGCTACTGAGGTATAGCCRCGCATGTCATAAAATATATCACACCGAATAAGCACTTCTCTTTTGACCGCTAGAGTAACATGAATGAAACGGCCCATATCAGTTTCTTTGAGCCACTCTTCTTGAAGATGATCATACAATAATCGCCGAAGAAGCTGACCCAATTCTCCGTTCATTGTATAGTAGGTCGAATTTTCGATCATGACCAGGTAAATGTAGGCAGGGGAGAGTGCGCCGCTTYCAAGCTGACCATATCTCTCTCTACATGCTGCCAGAATACTGAGGCAAGGTGTCATAGAATACCCTCTTGGGTCATTCAAGACTATGGCTTCAGGCCTATCAGTATCGAAGTTGACAGGATGATAAGTTTACTCACTATGAGAAAATTGTTGGAAGATTGGTCGAAAGTCCATTGCGGGTGACTGAAAGGGATGCAATGTATGCAATGGACGGTACTGTACGAGGGAGTTGAAGAGCTGGAGTTTGGGGAACGCCCTGGCACAAATAAAACATCCTTTCTAAGCAATGCACTCGGGCACTCCGAGAACCCCCATGTGCAGGGACCAAGTAAGAAGGGTCATTTCTTGGTAATTCGAAATGGCGCAAATAAAAATGCAATGGAGAAAATTATCYCTATAACCGAGATCGGCATGCAGCCATTGAGAGTTCTCGGGCACTCAGTCAGTTATCCAATGAAAGCTGCATATAATTGATCTCCACAGTGGCCCTGAACTAGCATCGATCCGCTCCAGGCGGACGCAGATAACACATGGTATGAAGGGCTAGAAGTATTCCGGCTGCCCAATGGCGCTAAGTTTACATTATTTTTCAGTAAAACGGAAATTTCAACTTTTAGAAAGGCTTTGTATTTGGGAGTGGGCCAAAATACTTGCTTTTAATRGGCCGGGAAAGCCTCCTGTYAGCGTCTGTGGTATGGCGATACTACTATTAGAAGACCAATGTCGCATCCAGGAAATAACCTCTCCTTATTCGTCCGGAATCTGGATCAAGGGACCCGGGAGCATCTCGGGCATAACACAAATACTGGACCAGCCCATCTTACACCGGAACCATGCTCCAGTATTCCAACAGAATCCCAGGCACCTGCTATCATGTCGCTAGTTGAAGACTTCTATGTAAGACAATCACTGGATTATATACAGTGATATGCTAAACTATGAAGTTTCCTTTCCCAAGAACCAGTTTCCGAGCCGCCGAAACGACTTTAATTGTTCAACAAGCGTGGTTTCTGGGCTCGAAATACCTCAAGCGCGCAATCAAACGACAGCACAAGCTCAATGACAGGACCACATTCTTGATATCCTCCTGCCAGGCACTCAGAAAGTATCGCTACTTGCCCTGGGGAAAACGCAGAGCCTTGGCCAAGAACAGACGGCTGAGGAACTATGCCCACCGTATGGCAGGTGAACTCGCTGATTGTGATTTGGCTATGCTTTCTCTTCTCGCCTGGCATTTTAGCTCGAAAATGGTGCCTCTACCCCAGGGGCTCCTTCAATTCTTCGCCAACTTTGACGAGCAATTTGACACAGTGTGCCGATCCATCCACCTCAGCTACACGAAAATGTGTGAACCGGACACGTTGGCAAACTTCAAGGAAAGATTGAGGGGACTATTACGGCTATTAGAACGACACGTGATCATAGGCGACGGGGTCTTGTATACCTAGTTTTGACCATCTCTTGGCCTATCCGCATCATACTAGTCAATGGGAAATAATAAAGACGGGTATATATACAACTGTCCAATCCAACTTCAAATCACTGAATCTTATACCACGCTTCCAACTGGTTTTTCGCCACGCCCGTTTCCTTTGCTCTTCTCCTGCCCCCCAGCTGTCAAAGACTGCCGTTGGATGAGGGGGTCAAATTGAAAGCTTTCTGTCGGTATCTAAATTGCGATGTTAGTTTGCCGTCGGTCGACGAGTTTCCTCTGCAACGCACTACCATGACTYTATCTAACCCAATGGGATGTTGATTTAGATCTTAATCACGGCCAACCGCATTGCGTCGATTATTTCTCTTTTTGCGACTGTTTTATCGTCAGTTCGACACATAGGGCTTGCGTTTGGGTGAAAAGACTGACCACAATTGTTAAGTACAAACTCAACAGAGAAACATTCGTGGTATGAGCGGCGTCCTGGGCCCTCTCCCAAGGGAAGAGCTCTTTCATTTACCTGGAAGCCAATAGCAACCCGGTAGCATCGAAGGAATTCTGGAAAATCTTTCTTCGTGATCAGACCAAGACCTTTGTGGATATCATCCCCTTCATCCCCTTCCTTTCGACAATGACTGTAGCAAGCATTTGGATCTGAAAAGAGCTTAAAACATCCCGGACAAATATAGTCCAAGCCCGTTTTTACCAGAGCTTGCATCAAGATTGCGAGCCGCCTTTCCATGTCAGACATCTTGAAGTAAAGTGAATAGAAGCTAGTAAATGAAATAGTTTGTTCCGAACAGGAAACAGAAGGCTGTCAGTTCGACGAAGGCTCAGACTTTATAGGTGAAGGCCGGCTCGCCAACGCATCTCCACAGATCCAAGTCTACTAGATGCAATTGCTGGATAGAACTAGCGGTGGGAATGCAAGTAGAATTTAATCAAGATTATAATACCAAAGCCTACAGCCTCGACCGACTGTGGCCTTGGCTTAATTATCCTTCCAACATAGGTTCTAGTTTACAGCCGCTCTGATTCATCGGCCATATTTCTATTTATTATCCGTTAGAGCCTGAATGCAACACTGCCGGGACACTCACTGCAAGCTCGTCAAGTTCTTCTGCAGAAATCAATTTGACCGAAGGTCCACGATGCGGTGCCGAACACTGATACACCACTTCTGGATCAATGGTTATTATTTTGCAGTCCAACTTATCAAAGAAGCATCCAAACCTTGAAGGCCTTCATGTGACTGCTTCCTCGCCCTGCAGCATCCAAGGAGTTCGATAAAACGAGACCAGAGGGTATTCGATATATCCATATTTCGCACAAGAATCTAGGTATTAGGATGAAAAAGATATAGAACTATGTAGGGAAACAGCACAACATTGAATTGGAGCATATGCGACGCCGAGACGTATAGATATGCACGATTATATATGCCCAAATCGTACCAATGTCTTGTATATTACCATGACCGTCATCATTGGCAAGAGTTCTCTAGCTTCGGGGGGCTCTTGTTGTTTCCTGCGTGAGGCCGATCAGATGGATTTGCTTTTGGCGGAGGTCAAAGCGGGATCTTGATACAGACTTTAGAGACGTTCTCAAGAGTCCAGATCCCAGAGACTAAGTCTCCATCATGGCGATCCTCGGACACGATGGACACCTTGGACACGATGGACACGATGGACACGATGGACACGATGGACACCTTGGACACCTTGGACACCTTGGACACCTTGGACACCTTGGACACCTTGGACACCTTGGACACCTTGGACACCTTGGACACCTTGGACACCTTGGATGAAACTCTATCTCCGCTATGAGACATATCCTCGATCGAATAGATCTCGGCTAATGTCAGTACGCATTGCTGGAGGATTGCGAGTCACGTGTAGGTGGCGATTTCCGGAGTCACAAGGAGGCCCCACCATTGTGCAAGGAGAATGAGGGGCAGAGTTGGGCAATTTTCAGCCGATGCCTAACCCGCGGTTGATTCCCAAGGTCCATTCTTCGTGCCCAGTCTTATCTTTATTTTCCCCAAAGCCTATTCAATCTGTGCAAATATCTGTGGCATAGTTTTCCTGCGTTCACGCCCACCTCAAAATCTTGCGGTGAGAGATACTCCCATCTCGATCGAAGAGATCAAGACGTGCAGCGCAAGCAAAACCTCAAACATTCGCTGAAGATGGCAGATTCAGTTACAGAAAAGTCTTTGGTGAGTCGCTACACAATACGTCTGCTAGAAGGTATGGTCTGACCTACCTTAGAGCGAGCGCCTATCTCAGACCGAGTGGAAGAAGCTTCCCAAGGAAGAAGTAGACCACCTCACAAATTCCAGAGCCCTTCCAATTATCGAATTCGAGCCGCAACCTTTCCCAAGAAATTTATATTGCTTGGAATGCGATTATATAAGATTTCAGAAACAAGGAGGGGAGAAAATTTGCGAGACAAAGGGGAGTGGCACAATTGTTCTTCCAGAGAACGTTGGAGCTTGGATAGAAAATGGAAAAGCAAGGTGCACGTGAATAGATTGATGGCCCGATTCAAGAAGCGATGCATGAACGGGGTTCTGCATAAAGGTTGTTTGCCAAATTGACTCCTGTATAGTGTCCAACTCGCAATTTAATGAGACCACGTTGTGATTCTGCTCTCCATAGCTGCATCGTGATACAGTCTGTAACTTCAGTAAGCAGATGGTGCTTTTCCCATCTTCTCAATTCACTCTCCTCTATAGCTTCACAGATGGAGGCACTGAACACCGATCTTATACCAGCAACAGACGCACCACGCAACGTGAAGTATGCGAAATCTGTAGAGCTAATTAATACACTGCATTGTCATGGAACTGCATTGTCATGGAACGCTACTCTTTCGTACCGTAATCTTGAACCAGTGACTCTGATTGCGTCCCTGGGGGCAAGGCAGCCTCTGGGTTCCGCGCCTGAATGCTGGCATTGGACTGGGAGAGAGCAGAATTGATTCTTCCGCTTGCGGAAGGGAAGAGCATGTCAGCGAGCTTGACCGCGCAGCCCACCTCAATATGGATGATGGTGTCCTGGTGGCTATAGAATACTGTMGTCCTGACACACTGTGTTATTTCTGCATAATCGCTGTCCGCATTCATTGGAAGATGAGTGGGAGAACATTCAACAGCCTCACATATTATATCACCAAAAGCGATCCGGATCACAGAAAGACGGCTCAGAGATAACGAACAACTTTCTTCCCCTTCGGCTTCTGTCGCTGGGCGAGGCAAGGTGAAAAGTAGACTCATCAACTTTCCGAAAGCTTTAGACTTCTCAATACCGTGTCTGATGGCACTTCGCCAAAGAAGCGATTCAGCATTGTCGCAGAGAACAATAGGTTGTTCAATGTGTTGCTCACAAAAGGCCGAAAGGTCAAAATCTATAGAGGCTCTCGGGGAGACTGAGAGGATGAAAGCGAGAAAAATGCCAGGGAACTTCTCGAGAATTTTCAGATAAAGCCTTTGAGCCTTCCGCTCTCGAGATCGGATGAGTTTCACACGGTTTGGTATTCTCACACGCCTGTGGTTTTGTGTCTCGTCGACTGTGCAAACTATGACCAAACGTTCTTCAAATAGTGAGATGTCAGCTTCGGGAATGGTTTGTTCTGCACCAATATCTTTGTGTTTTTGGTATATTGGAGCGAATTTGTTCATATTTGCCGCGATGAGTTTGTGGACACTGTGGACACGATGGACACGATGGACACGATGGACACGATGGACACGATGGACACGATGGACACGATGGACACGATGGACACGATGGACACGATGGACACGATGGACACTGTGGACACTGTGGACACGATGGACACGATGGACACGATGGACACGATGGACACGATGGACACGATGGACACGATGGACACGATGGACACGATGGACACGGAGGATGAAACGTGGTTCTCGGCGTATGGCTTGATTTATGTCCTGAAATTGCTGCCTGTGCTGAGACCAAACTAGTTAGAATTAGTAAGCGCGCTCCTAGAAACGTGAGGTATGATAGGCTAGGAGCTGTGCTTGAGTCCTAGATGCAAGCCACGTCCAGCGGCGGCATTACCACAGAACCCGAACGTGGACTATGCTAGCTCCGAATACACTAGTCCTGAGCAAACTACGTCCGAGTACCTACCTTCATCGTCTCCTGCGGGGTCTCCTGTCACCAAAGGTCGTCGAGTGCCCGCACGAGCGGCCTCTGGCTGCGCGCCATCATCCGACCAGCATGTCCGAGAGGATTCTTCTGATTCTGAAGTAGACACCGCCGCATCTGCTGGACGGAAGCGGGGATTCAGCCAAGTCACATCGACCCCTCCAACCCAACGGTCTGCACCCCGAACAAATCCCCAAGGGAACCAAAGTGGGCAATCTCGCCCACATGTTGCTCAATATTGCACACAAAAGTGCCTTCTCGGGTTACAGCAGGGCGGCGTGCTTGATACCGATTGTCCAAATATGGAGCTGCATATGCTCAGCGGAAGTGAGGACCGCCACCCGATCGGCGCATCTGACCTAGTGACGAAGCTCAAATGGCAGCTCGATCAGGATCTGGATCATAACTGCACTCCGTTAGGCCCTTGTGGATCCTACGACGCACCATTCAAGATTACTTGTGCCACCTTCGGATATACCGTTGTCGGGAAAGGGACGACTTCGAGGCTCTGGGGGGAGGTGTCACGCGAAGCAGAGGTTTACCGGGTCCTCCAGCGTACCCAAGGATCAGCAGTTCGAGTCTTTCTCGGTGCTATCGATATGGCCCAAATCTACTTCCTCCACGGCGCGGGAAAAATCTGTCATATGCTACTGATGGGCTGGGGTGGACTAAGCGTGAGCCATATGACTCTCGACAAGACCATCCAGCATGCGTCGGTGAAGGAGATCCGTTCTTTGGGCATTTGCCACCAGGATCTTCGTCCGGAAAACATCTTGTGGAATGCTGAGCTTGAACGGGCCTTAATTATTGATTTCCATTGAAGCACATTGGACCGCCGGCCGATGCACAAGCGACCAGGTCCTCTCAAACGATTACGGTATGGTCCTGAAGAACATGAATCGAAAAGATTGCGTGTGGTGTGAGCTAAGGCCACTGGAGATGGACTTGGATACTGGAGCAATGCAGGAAGTCAACAGGCACTACGGATAACCTGGGTACACGAATGAACGAACGACCATCGCTGTGCAGTGACACTCTTCATCTATGCCGGTAGGACGATAAGAGGGCCATGTTCATAACTACTCTCCATGCGTGGAAACCGTCTCCCTGTTCGCCTTTATGCGGTTGGCTCGTCAGCTAACACTCCGTCTCCACCGGCGTATTTGGTAGCCATGTCGTGCCATGTTATCTTTCTCGGCTATGGATAGTGGGAGATCTGCATCGGCCAGCAGATTCTTATCAGCAGGTGACAAATACCTACAAGCTGCTCTCATGATAGAGGCCATTGGGCCTCTGTGGCTCCTCAAACCCTTGCCCAGGCCATCCCGCCGAGACCGTATCTTTAAGAAGCGACCTTCAGCTCAGCGTTTGGTGCGAGCACTGATATCTCTGAAATCCCGAGATGCCATGAAGGAAAACCTGGATTCACGTGCAGGCAGTGAGTTTGATATCGAAATAGAGAGAGCTATGACGCAAAGCAGCCACGAAACGCATGAGACAGACTTGGACCTGCACCTCGACTCAGGGCTCCGAAACTAATGTCACACTGACGTGCCTGAAGGCGATCACACATACTTAATGACTGGTATGTCAGAATCATCGCTGACCTGCGATAAGCAAGCGTGGCTAATATCATCCACCAGATTATCCAGACCGATGCCCTTCGGGGGAGTCTCTTGGTAACTTAGATACGGCTTTGATCCCGGTGGAACCTCGGTTATATCCTGCATAGGCGCAACTATTTATCTTTCTGTTCGGCTTATGTCGCTAACTCATACAAGGCCCTCCTCCGTCGTAGAGGACACCACGCTCGGGCTAGAAAACCATGGAGATCAGACGGGTGTTACAAGGGATGGCGTGACAACACAAAGCCTTCATTGGAAATGTCAACCAAAAATGAGGCCGAAAAGTAGTTGTGTTGCTAGTAATTTTGTCCACACAAATTGTCAGCTCTGGACAGTTCATTTTTGTTTAGAGAATTTATCACTATGGGTTTTATTGCATCGACATCCTCGTCTATGTCGTAAAAGTCCAGACTAGCGAGTTCGACTTCGCTCCGATAGGTGCTAGTTGATGAAGGCAAGTCTAACATCATCAAATGCATCGTGTTGCCTTCAATCGGGATATAGAGCACGGGATATAATAATACAAGCGAAATACCCTATTCCAGAAGCAGGAGCGCTTATTCTGCCACCAGTAGGACCTCAACCACGCTTGACTTTTTGGTATCACTTTGGCGGTGGAGGCGGGACGCCCGGCTTTTTAACGCCTGTCGTATCGTATGCGCCACGGCTGTAAATCTCAGCTTAGCTTAGTTTGAAGTGCCCAGTCATAGAGCCTACCTAGGATTGGACATTATCCCTTCAGGACAAATCATAGCTCGGCTCTACGCTTTTCAAGGTATATGTAAGGATTGATCTCTCTATTGACGAAGCCAGATTAGCTTAGATAAAGATAGAGCTCGCGGATATGTATACCTTAGTGCGATTATGAAGTAATGGAAGACAGTAGAGCGCACATAAAATAAGAATAAACCAGCTCATAAGGAGGATTTTAAAAGTTAGCCATAAGGTATTCATATATCAGAAGCTAGAACTGAGTAGAGCAAACATTCGCTTGATTCGTTCTCGACAGTCAATATGATAGGACTGTTCATGTCTGTATGCACGAGAAGCACAGGGGTCCAGGGGTCCAGCTGGGGCCCCTTGTCAGAATTGCAACATCGGGCAAGGTGCTTCCGCCGATAGCCAATTGGTGTTACCGAACCTTGCCTTTTTAGGTGAATCTCCCAGGATCCGGAACGAGGATCCTTGTAAGCGGGAAGGTCCTACATAGGATCCACCTGTGAGGGGTAAGGACGAAACACCAACCGGGTCAAGCGCTCATCGACTTGAGCCTGGTTATCTGACAATAGGTTTCCGGGTCGTTGAGGTGTAGCCCCCTGAGATATCCGCGAACAAGATTGCCTCGTTAAGTTTGCATGGCATTGAAACCCTTTATCGGAGGCTTCCTCGCGCGGCGAATATTCATTTTCGCCAACAGATGTCGACTTATTTCCTCTTGAGGAGCAATGGGGGAATGTATTAACAAGATGGTTGCTTCAGTTTCTGGACGCAATCCTCGAGTTCATCTCCACGGACCAGGAAGAACTTGGGTCTGATCCTACTATTATCACCTCAAGCGGTGAGCAATCGAGCTCGAACGAGACGGCCAGAGTGAGCATATTATCCTCGACAAGGTCATGAAGCGCGCACGCTGCATCGCCCGCCGTGCAACCACTTACTGGGAGACCCATCTTAAAGGATATCCCAGAACGTCGCTTGTTATCGAGGACTCCTGGCATTACACAGACCGGGACGATGAGGGCGACATCCTCCAAGAGGTGACTAGGAATGCCGTGGTTAACATCGCTCGACATTACCATCACGACTGTTCGCATCCGCGGTGCCGATGACGATATTCGAAGCAACGTTCGAAAGGGATTGGATATTGTAGAAGCTACGAATTACCGATCAGGGTGCTCGTTGATTCAGCGTGAGATTGACGCCGCGGACACTGAAGAGCTAGCTGAGCTGAAGTTTGGTTTAGTGGACAAAGAAAGCCATCTCCTTAAGCGAAGTATTGAAGCCTTCACTCCCTACTCTCAATCTCTGGTTCAATGGGTCAACAGGTTGCGACGGTTGATCTTTCCAATAGACAAGCCTTAGGCGCGATAAGACCGGGAGCTATATTCGAAGATGAAGCAAGATCTTGGAGGCGGAAAAGAATATTTAGAGGTACTGAAAAAGATACCCATTAAAGGAAATTGATACCATCATGTTGCATAAGGGTGTCAAAATACTTCACTTTTGATAAGACACTGGCAGACTATGCCGGTAACCATTAAAACGTGCACCAGCGTAAGAGTTGCTTACGAAACACATGATGCATTGAACTTCGTCCGAAAAGTAAACTGGACAACTTGTCCCTGCCTGACGATCGAACGGTGTCCATTCCTCGCAGATGCGCTCTCACAAACCCAGAAATGAGAAGCGTCTCAGTTTCGTGCCAAAGGTTCCGAAGCGTTGGAAATAAAGTTATGAGAGCGTTGATGTAATCGAGATGAAACCGCGGTTGGTAGTCCTGTCCGGTCGTGTTAAAGAACAAAGAAGTACTCATCAAACATAAAAAGAGGATCAGGAAAGAGAGGGGATTACGGGGCGAAGAAGGAGGAAATGTCACTTACTTTTCGCATTTCATTAACCTTTCCCTCCACAACTGCCACAGATGAACCTGTCTTTTATTCCAGAACCGCCGCAGTCAGAGCAAGAACCATCTTGAGGCATATCGAAATGTAGTAGAGTAAGTGTTGGGTTGGAGGGGAAGAGGGGGGAAGGGGCCCCGGCGATGACCTGGCGAAAGATGTTCTGCCCGAACTTGCTGGATGGGGTTAAGTAATCTTTTATGAGCCGTGATGGCCCGACGTTCTACCGTGGTTTGCCGCCAGGGCGGGGCCAATTTCTGGGTAGCTCTGATTGGCTATAGGCATTAAGGGGCCAACAAGTGCTCTATAAGTTGCTCTCCTCGCAGTTTATTTTGGTGAACTTCAGCGGAAATGGCTGGCGACTTCGGTTTACAACGACAGTGTCAGACATGCTTGGCAATATTCCCAACGAATGACGCATTACGTTATCATCTCGAAGTGTACAGAGTTAGCTCCCTGCAGCCATCTTGATTCTTGATACTGTTCCTAACCACTTGCGTAGTTGAGAGAACGAACTTTAACCCTGGAGATAGAGAAGTGTCGAGCGCACGCAGCTCCGATTTACGACCCGAATAAGCTCTGCGAGAGCTGTCAAGTAAACGCGGCACTAACTGTCGCTTCGAGTAATGTCAGTTATCAGAGCGATGGCGAAAAGGACAATGGAAAAGATAGCATCAGCGAAACTACCGCAACTTTGAGATCGTTGGGTCGCCGCGTTAGCAAGTGCCCATACTACGGTTGTGGAAAGCCTTTCGGGTCGAGAAAGGGTCTTTTGAAGCACTTTGAACTGCGTAATGCTTGCCTCTCCTTGCGCGAAAACATCAATAGCTAACCGCGGATTTGGAACCAGACGTCGATTGCAACGAAGTATGTGTTGAGTGTTTTCGGCGTTTTACACACGTGAGCGCATTGATTAAACATGCCAAAACCCACACCTATTCGTCAGATAGGAAACGACGATACATGTTGGGAATGTGTGACGAACTGCGTGATACAGCTATTATGAAATTGGACCAAATGATCGAAACGCTAGAGTCTTCGTCGAACGACGCCGATTTGAAAACTCCGAAAAGGACGCTGGGGGAGACAGATCTTGGCCAAAACTCTTGCCCTCTTAGAAGAGTCAGAGCACGGTGTAAGAATGGGGAAGCCTTGCTTGATACGACTTCTGAAAAAGCACCACAACATGGTATGAATTTGCCTTTACTATTATTGCTGAAAAATAGACTCTCATTGACATGGAGATATAGTTGAGCTACAAGACAAACCATTTACCTCTTTCGAGTTACAGCCAGCATATGAAGCTGTGGACATGTTCGCACCTCTATTGTTCCACGATTGTCCCCCGCCGCCTACTGATAACTTTGACCCTCCCTTTTTTGAAGCCTCCTCATCAGTGGGCTACAGGACACAGTTGGGTGACGGAGACCCTGTCGGTTTTTGCGCTGATATCACCGATCCGATTCCTGAGACTGAATTTCGCTTTGCGTGGGATGGTAAATAGGTAGGTAGGAGATGACCTACCCTATGTCGCTCAATTTCCCGGGACAAAGGGTTCGGCCGTCCTTTTTGTATCGTACTCAAAATGGAAATCGATTTTTGCGCTTTCGCTTTCCTCTTGCAGTTCGGCGACTTTTTTTGCTATTTGCGGTGTTTTTGGGAGAACAACTTTCGCCCATTTCATAATGACGTCGTGTGTTGCAAACACGGTGGCAATCGGAGTGCCTTTCCTGATTTCAAACGCTAGCCGGGCGTCCTGGATAGTTCTACCTTAACAGTCAGAGGAGCAAAAATGTCAGCAGGCAGGTTTGACTTACAGGCCGCCATGCTCGAAGAGGATTTCTGACCCTTTGCCACAACCCACTGATTTCAAGGCAGCAAAGGGTACCTCCCATAGACCATTAGAGGCATGAACACCTGGTAGTTCTTCTCTATGTGAACCATCAAAGAAAACAACTTCCGACCCACTACCCCACAATTTCACGACCAGAACATGCCGGCCCGCCTTCTCACCCCCACTTCTGAACTGAAAGATGTGCCCTGGATCACTGTGGAATTTCCGGTACCGGGCAAGACCGCACGAAGGAAAAAAGGTCTTGAGGATTGATCGAGCGCGCTACAAAGGATCAGCCAAAATCTAGAGGTCAAGATCCACTGGCAACATACCTCGTCTCTGAGAACATGGATTTTGCAAAACTCCAAACCTTCTGCAGACAGGCAGCTCTTTGGTCCCATTTCTGACATAGGAGTCCGCAACTCCTGGTCCATCTCGGAGTAGAAACCCTGGTCCCTAATCGCGTCGCTCGCACGTTCGAGCGAGAATGCTGCTGACGCCATCAGAGCGAAATAACGCGACGTATATCAGTATAGAATAAATGCTCAGTTGCTCGAATCTTCCCGAGTTTGAACGGAGCCCCTCCTTGTCTCGGAAAAAACATTTTCAAGAACCGATCTCAAGTCGGATGTGAAAAGCCCCGCTTCGTTTCCAGAGTTTACCACTCGCGCTTGGGCCCCCTGCAAGTTACAAGGGTTCTCAATTGGAGCCCTGGCACACTGGGCCCAAATAAGAGAGGTCAATTATGATAGATTCTTGGCAGCATTTGTCAAATCAAGAGATTCTGGCAAGGGCGCTCACTCGGACCCCTATCACAAGACGGATAAACATTGATGCTGACAAGCGGTTCCGCCTGGGACCCTAGGAGATGCATATTCATAACCACTGACCAACTACATTTCATGCGTGGTAGAAATTGAGTAGAAGACAGATAGGAAACAAGTATTTTGTGCCACTATCTTTACTTAAATGATGGCTGGTACCATGGACTATAGTCAAAAGGTCTTCGTGAGCTTGAAACCAAAGAATGGACCTTGGCATAATATTCCAACTAGCTGCGTCAGCAACAGCAATTCTTTGCTCCAGCTTAAGTCTTGCACTCTGGCTCCTATACACTAATGCTTTAGATCAGACAGAGCGGGGTAGAAATCGACTCATTTATGGCCAGATTATAATAGGTGGCATTATCATTCTTGGCTCGATCGCATCCATGATACTCGCATTCAAAGCGACGGCCTCCGATAATGGTATGCAGATCAAGTTGTTCGGCCATATAAATTACCCTAACCAGATGTCAGATATATCGCGTTCGATATCTCCTATGGAAATTGGCTTTGTTTTACTTTTGCTCGTTTTAAACGAAGTAAGTGCAGTGAGTAAGAGCGAGAGCGATACTGATACTCTTTCATAGTATCTATATATTTCAACTTTGCAGTCACATTTGACTCACATGATTGCTGGCATATTTTTTGTCAGTGCAATGGTCGTTCTATCTTTGACCATTTATCAATCGGCAAGTCTAACTTGGTCGCTGCCTGAGATGTTTCTCGTTAACATATCATTTCAGCAGCATCGCAATATCTTGCTTGGGTTATTCACGATTATAATTCTCGCCAGTCAAGGTTTCTTCATGCTCAATTCCTTCAATTTTGGTTTACATGCACGAAGCATATGTCTTCAACAACCACTACGTTCAATTTAGATTGGCGACATCCAGGCCCCACGGCTCCCAAGCATCAGAAAGCTCTCTGGGTGGCATCAATTGGGTCAATTGTGTTTTCCCTTTATTCCCTAGGCACAACGATTCTCGTGTGTATTAGACCATGTGTGTGGGTCCAATTCACGACGGTACGTACTTTGGCCAAAATAATATCTCAGTCACTAATTTGCTTCATAGCTCCAAGTTGCCATACTAAGCCTGCGGAGGGTCATGATTTCGACATGTGTTTTCTGAGTTTAAGGGAGGATGTTACTGTAACTATGAGTGCGATAGGTGGTAATTATGGTGATTGATTTAAACAAAATGAACTTTCCAGAGCTGACAATTGATGTGGACAAAATTACTAGCAAAACAACTAATCTTTGACCTCATTTTTGGTTGACAGTTCTTATGAGGAAAGGGCCGAAACAAATTTCGATCTATGCAGCAGCAAGTTTCGAAGATGGAGAATCCTAGCCAAAAGAGGCTTACTAGAACCAGTATCTTCTGGCTAAAAGTCTTCCAGTGTAGAGCGTCAATCGGATACTCCTAAGTCGGCGGCACCTTCTCTTTTCCTTCATGATAGCCTTTCTCTGAGCAATGTTTCGCCGGCGATGGCTCCTCTTCCTTTGGAAGATTGGTGCACATGGCCTTTTGGATAAGGAGCGTTTCGATTTCCGTATTAGAGGCGTAACGCGGTTGCTATACGGGCAACTTCCTGTCCATATAAATTAATGGCAAAATCAAAAATGATCCAGCTGCTCCATGTCTAACTCACCGTCGCAGCATTTGTCCCAATGCCAAGAAACCATCAGGATGGTTTCATTTTTGATATCAATCTCTGTCAAAGGCTGGTCAACCAGGCCACCCATGATCATATCATCGAGTGAACCCAACCGCTCAATAGTGGAGATATGTAAACGTTCGAGGCTCTCTTCTGCTTCTTCTTGGGTATAACGGAGTGCCTTCGTAAGCCACGAGAGACGGAGATTATTGGGTGTTGTTGACGAATCAAAGGTCCCTTTCATCTGGTTCATTGCATAGTCTTTGAATATCAAGGATAGACCAGGGGATCGATTTGAAGGCAATTGCAATCTGGGCATGCTGACAGGAAAGGCATAAACAATGACTGCGGAGAGGAGGAAGTTGGCGTGTATTTGTTATGTCGCAGATGACTGGCGTAAATTGGAGAGCACAGCAGGTAAAGCCCTTTATAGTACCTTTGCGATTAAACTTCCAGGAACCACGGGCCTGGCCTACTTGGTACTGTTCCCGCTAGTCTTAAAAAGTCCGGACCATATCTTTCCACAGACTAGGCGAGATGCCTTGTTGCGAACCGATCATGTCCGGTCACGGTCTTCCGGTGCCTTCTAGCCCACCATCGGATCAAAGGCGGCGAGATTAATGGCCTTTCGTCCTTATCCCCTAACAGGTGGATACTATGTAGGACCAACCGCTTACAAGGATCTTCGTTCCGGATCCTGGGAGGTTCGGCCTGAAAAGGAAAGGTTCGGTAACACCTATTGGCTATCGGCTGAAGCACCTTGCCCGATGTTGCATTTCTGACAAGGGGCCCCAGGTGAACCCCTGTACTCCTCGTGCATACAGAAAGGAACAGCCCTATTATATTGACTATCGAGAACGAATCAAACACTTGTTCGATCTAGAACTCAGTTCTAGCTTCTGAACACTTTAGGGCTAACTTTCATAATCACTGTAGGTGTATGAACTTGACATGCTTGATTATCTATTAATTGAAGGCAAGTCCAACAGATACTGTACTCATCATTGATTAGCAATCGCGATCATGATATTCGTAGCTTTCTCGCCTTCCGAATTGAGCAAGTTCAGCGAAATGTTAGCCGGTTTATGTGCGCCCCGCGATTCTTGCCAGCCCTCACATATATGGTCGTGATAGAGCGTCGCCAATGGAGAATACAGGGATATTCGACCATCGCGATGCATCCACTTATTGAGCCTGGTGGTGAATGAGGCAGTTCATGCGGGTGTGCTTATCATCCAAGTAGCTGGAACGTGCTCCTTATGCAAGCTGGCTAGACCTTGTTTCTCTTGCGCATTTTGACGTAATCTGTTTATCAGCAGTATGATTTGATTGGAAATCGACTTGGCTTGTCGTATACAAGTGTAGGAAGCTTTCCGACGATGGGGCATTGTTCCTGTTCTGCGCCGACCTCTTAACGCAACCGGCTTCCATTAAAACTCGCATGCAGATATAAACCATATCAAATTAAACAAAACCCTAATAGAAAAAAAAGATAGAAAAGAAAAATCAAGCAGACCCCCATTTGTACCGGCACCTGTCAAGATGACACGCAAGTTTGTATATCACATAAAATTTAATATTTAGTAAAGAAAAACAACAACAATAGCAACAACAAAAACAACAGTAACAGCAACTCCCCTGACAGAGCCTTATGATAAGCCCTAAGTTTGTTGACCGGCGCGATCACTCATACCTGTGCCCCATTTTCAACCTGACCTTGAGTCAAACTTCCGTGACAAGAACTTAATACCCTATTAGTCATTTAGACGGTATGAGAGATAGCATCCCGGTTAGGGCTCTGTGCGTAAAAACAGAGATCTCTGGTGGATGGTGTCCATGTTGGGTAAGTGGGCACGGCGATGGGAAACTGGTAGTTCATTGACATGAGGCATACCCTGGCTAGATACCGGTGTAGCGTAGTCGATAGGGCTGAAGATGTTCTGACGGAAATACGGTGTCCAGTTGTCATAGTGACCGGTTACTCCTGAAGTGGAATTCGGGTAGGTTTGAGCGGAGTAGTCGAAAGCTAAGGCTGAGGCGTTGTGCGGGCTGATTATCTCTGCTGCCATGGGGGTGCTGAGCATGGGCTCTGACGATGAATCGGAGTATTGCTGAGGCTTGGCGTAGGAGGGGGGATCGTAGGCAGGGTTTTGGAAGTTGAGAGGCTCCGCCTTAGAGAACCTGCCTGGGAGAGAGCAGGCTGATGGGATACTGTCAGTAGGTGTGTTTAAGGAGGTAGATGCTTGCTCGAATGATGGGATAGGGTTCATTAATTCTAGGTTGATGTGCTCGGGCTCCTCAGTAGCCACTGAGATGGCGGAACCGTCTTCTTTATCATCCTCACGACTAGGGCCGCGGCTCGTGATGTAGACGATCATGTTGGCGTCGGCTTCACCTCGTTCTAAACGCTCCTCCATCTTACGAACCTGGAGGATCTCGTAAATGATCTCGACATCGGATGGGTGCTTCAAGCTCCGCTCAGTGTCGCCAGCAACATCCTTAAGCTTATTGGCAGTAATGCCGTAAGGACCGAGTTTGCGGATAATGTGAAGCAAGAGCCCAATGCGGTCTGTTGGAAATAAAGTAAGTAGGTAGGTCAACAATCAAGGCCGTAGGGAAACCATACACTCTTTTCTCAAGTGGTCAGGCTCCTTGTGCATAACACCGAGAGGCCACCACTCGGGCCTGGTCTTTTCTGGGTCACCAGTAGTGCCGGGGGCTGATCCCGGTGGTTTGCCACCGTTGTAAGGGTGTCGGACCTGCTTCCGAGGCTCGATAAATGTCCAAGGTGTCCAAGGTGTCCAAGGTGTCCAAGGTGTCCAAGGTGTCCAAGGTGTCCAAGATGTTCATCGTGTCCATCGTGTCCGAGGATCGCCATGATGGAGACTTTAGCGTGTGCCGCAGCCCAGGCTCTGGTAGTATTTCCACTTTGACTGAGCTTGATCCCCATTTATCTACCTGGCGTTCCTTGCCTTCTCGGCACCACAAAAAGATTGCTGCAAAATCTAGTTTAGTAAGTCGTAATAATCTAATTTGTACTTGATCACCGTTTCTAACATTCCTAATTTCTATAAAAATGGATCCATGGCAGACATCGTAGAATTGCAACTTATACCGATCTACGACAACTACTTTCATGCCTCTATGTCCACGAATAAATGACATATTGAGATAACTCCACCTCAACCGTTAGATAAGTCATCCTCAAGCTATTCTGCAGGCTGTAGGGGGACAATATCCATGATCACATGCAAAACTGCAAAGACCCAGATACGAGTCGTCTTCGCCGATAAGAGGCGCCCCACGAGCTCCAGTTGATGGTGGAAGCGGGATTGGAGTTCCATAATTTGTACAAGTGCAGGGTCCAGATGGACAGTAACCATAGCTGCAACAAAACGAACACAACCCGCTGTAGTTGTTGGCTCCTGTTCCTGCAATGCAGGCCCTATTCCTACCACCGCCCCCTTCTCCTCCGCCCCCGCCGCAAGTTCTGGTTGGAGGTGAATTTGGTGGAGCCATAGCCTCGGTAACTGTCACAGTGACAACAGTCGACAAAATAGCAGAGCATGGTTCAGGGGCTTTTGTTACGCCCGGAGGAGAACTTGGCAATATGGTGCTCTTACTTAGAGATGGAGCAGGTGGAGGTACTGTACCTAATGAGGGGGTAGGTTGACATGTCTGAACACGCAGGCCCTGTGTGAAGGCAGAGAGCCCTTCTGGCTGGAGGACATCATTGGATCCTGGTGGAAGCGTTCCGACTGCACGTCAAAGTTAAAAGGGGGCTATCAGCAGTGGCTATATCTTCACTTACCGTAGGCGTTGAAGTTATACAAACCACACACGCACCCGTCGATAACCTCCTTCAAACTGGTCCCTGACAGAATGGTCTCGCCGTCGCGATTGACCTCAAAGCTTTGTGCACCAACTCCCATTGGCACCTCCTTTGCACTTGCCCCGGCTGGCGCTTCGTAATTATGGACAGTCCCGCCGCTGTTGACCTGCACTGTGGCTGGGGCTGTAAGCAATGATACAATGAAGACAGAGTCAGCCATGGATTCCCAGCCATCTGGACGACCCATGAAATAGTTCCCACTGTCATTGTTCGCTGGTACCATGCAGGTGTCTGTAGAGTCGCAGTTCACCCCACGTGGTGCAGGTCGGTACCAGTAGACTAACTCATCAGATGATATATGACTGTCTGGAGACGACTGGCCTGCTTTGAACGCGGCGATGTATGGTTTTGAAATGTCCAGCCATCCTTCGTGGGGCCTGTAGTTATCCGTTAGTTTAACCCCCTCTTTGAAGGGTTCCACGGCTGATTTTGAGGTTCTCACATGTCATTAACCCATTTTGAGGCCCCATCGTCAGTGTGCGGTGAGCTCAAAGGACCAATATAATGAGACTCTCCGTAGTCATTCCATGTGACAATCTCGATAAATCGCGGTTTCAACTCAAGAATCTCATTCCATCTGTTAAACCACAGGAGATCAGACGGGAAATTCCAGTTTTTGCTATAAGAAACTTCGGGTCCGAAATGCGTGAAAAACCACGGGGAAACAGCTGCATTAGAGTCAGAAAAAATAATTCAAATTGCGACGAAAATGAAACTGACGGGCAATATAAGCCTTTCCGCCAAGAGCATCGACATATTCCTTATCCCCATCGGCGACAGAAATACTGTGCTCTGCAGTTGAGGCTTTGTTATTTCCGTTGTTTGGCCACGCCATCCAATTCAAGAGGCCGTCAACTGGCGTGATATCTATCCCAGTTGATGGGTGGAAATTCGGTGCGAAAAAGACCGATTTTCCAACTGCTACTCGCATTTCTGCAACATTCATTCCATCACCAGCGAACGATGAAACGAATACCTTGTCATCGACGAGAAGTTGTGCAGGTTTGCTAGCATACTGGGCAACCTTCTGGCCAACTTCGGCGGCCTGTTCAATATGCCACCAGTTGAAATCGAGTGATAGAAAGACTTTCATGTCATTATCGGCAGCCGAATCGTATGCCAGTTGGAGTTGTTGATCAGTATAGGGATCTGTGCCAATGTTCAGAGCAAACGCATCAATGCCCAGAGACTTAGCCCTTTTCATGTCGTCATCGTAGTCCGATGTGCTGTTTCTATTACTGACGATTCCGATCTTTTAGATAATCAGTATATGTCCAACACACACAAGGAAATTGAGGGCATATTTACCATAAAGTGTGCAAAGACCAGTCGGTCTGTCGACTGTCTTTTGGCACGGCGTATGCCATGATTCCCCGTAGACAGTGCATGGACTATCGTGGATAGTAAAGTAATGACACCCAAAATAAACCGTATATTCATCATGGGTTGTAAGTTCTCTTAGTTCACCTCGGGTCAAATCTTCCGCTTTCTGGTTCAGGTATCGATATGTGTTTTGTGCGCGTCTCACACCTTTAAATAGCCCCTTTTAATCTCCAGGTGATCGGAGCTTCTCGCAGCTGACCTACGAAGTTTAATCATCGGCATGGTGAGTGTGATATTTGCTAATTATCTCTCCGAGCCCAATCAAAGCCTTACATTCAAGGAACCATGTGGTTGTTACAGAGCTTTGGGCGACATCATCGTAGAGTGGGAACTCTATTGCCCACAAGTTCTCGTTATTGCGCGGTTTTCCGCTTCAATTAGGTACAGAGTGGCCGCCGGATAGTTCCTTGGGTAGTAGTGGTTGTTTAATTCTATATAGTTATACATGCCGGTGACCGTACACAAATCAAAGTGTAGGAAATCGTAGAAGTCGTAGAATATCTACGCCCTTGTGATTCGACATGAGCGTAGGGGTCGATGAATAGTTCTGCCGGGCTTTTAGGATTACACTGCCATTTTTTCCGGAACTGAATCCGTGTCTGCCACTCAATAAAATTATGTAGTTTGTTGGTGCCCGAATCAAGAACACTATTCAGAAAGGCCCTCAAATTACACCTTGTACTAACCACCTCGTCATTTAGCCTTTGCCCTTATAAATGTATTCCGTGCAGATGGATTCATGGAAAACTTGGGGCAAGATAATCATTGAAACCTTTACATTAATGTCAAATAATCCACACAAATGAAAATCAACTACACTTGGTTCTAGATGCAGCCCAATCCATTATTGCTCAAATCTCCGCCTGTCTGGTGAATTTGATCTAGTGTAGTACAAATTTATCTTCATCTTGCTTGAAGTACGTTGAAAACTTAATTTCGGTAAAAATAAGGCGGTTGTGTCGCTTTTCAGTAGCAGATTCGCGCCCATTGATCCGGGCCTTCAAAGTTGAGACAGGTATCTCAAAAGGTCGTGCAGCAGCTGCTGCAGAGGGATATTTGCCGTTTTGTACAGCTTGTATGGCTAATGAAAGGCGACCCTCCTGCTCTATCAAATTTCCTTTCTTATCGGAGCGTTTGGGCGGGGGAGGGCATTGTGGAGATCCGCTAACTGTGCACCAAGAGGTTCATCTCCTTGGGGCCACCTGATTAAAACCCAGTCCGGCCTTTTCCCGTGCTGCCGAAGTACGAAGACTGGCAAAACGGTCTTAGCTTTGTGCGCTGTGCCGAAATCATAATCATGATCTGGGCCCTATTGGTACGGGGCTGTCAGAAGGATTCTGGCAGGTACGTGCCGCGCCCCATCCCCCCCAACGAACACATCGAATCTTCACACCGCTCCTTCGTGATATCAATGAGTCACAGGGCGATAGCCGCAACTAACCTGTTCCTGGATGGCTCTCTTAGGTGTGGGTATAAAAGATCCGGAAGGCTTGGCCTCTTGCTCTCTAACTCTATTTCTTTCGTGGGATACATTTGCTATTGTTTTCCCAACACTCGTCATTATGGCTCCCCAAATTCCTGAGGAAGATCACTGCGGACATTATTTCGAGACGTTCACCCAAGAGATCACCAGCGACTGCGGGTGCCTTGAAACTCCTCGGGAGAATGTCAAGGGCAATGCATCGTGCATCATTTCGAAATTTAAGTTTGCCCAAACTCCCACCTGCCTTAGCCTTGGCCTCATCATGATAGGCATTGTCGGTGCCAGATTATTCGTTAATTGCATGAGTCAAGATGAGTCGCACTATCACCATTTGGAAGGCGAAAACGGAGGTTTGGAGGATGCTGTTACGGTTATCGAAAACATATTCGCCGCGGATCGGCAGTCAATGGAAGAATGCGGCCTTCAGCCAGGCGAATTTAAAATCCTGGATAAGGCTATCATTTCCCAATATTCGGATAAAGACGAGCAAATTCTCCGGGCTGAGACCGTGGTGTATTGCCACATCGAGAAAGTCTCCGAAAAGTTCAACAACAGTCCAAACGCCATTATAGAAAAATTGTTCGCATCTGGCTGGGTGGAGCTGGAGAAGGTTGACTCCCCTCTTGAAAGCCGTTGCGAACTCAACAGAGAGAAACTCGGTATGCCAGAAACAAGGATTGCAAGCATATACAAAGCCTTCATTCTGGTCAAATGTCTCGTTGAAGGCAAACATCTCTACTATACTGGAGGGTCGCGTGCAGATTCACGCTTTGCAAACCCCCAGGCCTTCGGTGTCAAGCCTGCTCTGGGATTCAGGTAAGTAGAGTTAACCACGTAAATCGTGGAGATAGTACAAATGATCTGTCGAGGAGGATGTTTTATGTATGAACAAAGACAAAGAAGATAAATGGAGACAAAAGACATAACTGATGAACAAAGGCTACGAACAAAGATAAAGGGCGTGAATAAGACAAAGGCCGTGAGTGGGATGACACGTAGATGTTCACGGAATAGAAATCTTCGCTATCCTTGTCTACTGCACTTTTCCAGCCCTAGCCTGATGTATCTAGATAAGGAAGAGAAGAGGGATCCATATATCCAAAGTTCAGGCCTTTACTGTGACAAGAGCCTAGACTTTGGGGAAAGAGTGTCCACTCCAGATGATTTTAAATCATTTGTGAAGTGGGCAACCGTCCCCCGATCCAAAACAGTCGTGGAAACGTATGGCCTAGGTCCAGGTAGTTTGGCCCCCATTGCTAACGCGGGTTCAGTTGGAACAAAAGGGAATCCAAATACAAGATAGTCGAGCCAATTGACACCAGCGATGAACTGGATGACGATGCTGGATATGTCTTTGTTGCTCGCAAGCGCGTTGGTACGTACCGCCATGCTATAGATTCCAGGATTCCGCTAACCCAAATATCAGACCGAGCGCCTAGCGAGAGGCGTTAGCCGAACTAAAGGGGGTAAGTCCACAGATGTGACCAACTAAAATGGCTCTTTGTCACGCATAAACTGACGATCAAAATATCCATTGGAAAAATCATCCCGAAATTCTCGCACCCAGATCCAGGCGCGTACTTTCCACTACTGTGGAGCGGTAACGTTTTACTTGACGCCCGGTACTTTATATCCGAATGACCTCTTCAAATATTGGCTTCAACAATGTTAAAGGTAGATCTTTTCTAGAACCTCTCCTTTACTATTGCCTTCCTGAGGAGCCTGGGCTTGATAATCAATTTTTTCAAAGATGCCTTCGGTTTGAATCTAGGTTTTCTACAAAGCTGATTCTTCGAAGACTCGGAGACTTGTCTCTAGACTGCGGTATGGTCTTGGTCTTGGTTAGTGGTTAACCATGGTTTTGGTGGTTAGTGCCGCAGTCTACTTGTCTCAAAAGATGCAATGAAGCTTCTGTCAGCAACCGATGATCACTAGCGTGGTCGATCTGTGCATTGGGTATTGGGGTGTGACATCATGGATTCCTCGACCTGTCAACCATCTACTCAAAACCCACGGCAGGAGATCACCCCAGTTATTGGCGAGAGCCACTGTCCTGCGTGTAACTATCCGTCTCCAGCTAGTAGTGACATGGTCCCTTAGGTGAGTGATACTGCAGATTCTTCTCTATTGCTCCCCGGATCACGAGCTTACTATGTGGGTGTCTCAGTTGCGGTTATTAGTCCCCTCAGCTCTGTGCTGCAGTTCGCCGTTGCCGCTGAAAACTTGATTGAAGGTTGATGAGGAGCCAACGGTTCGCAACACCGGCGCACCAGAACTTTGAGAAGCTCAATTAAACAAGATTCCACTGTCGATCATATTCTCATCTTTCTACTCA
>PKQL01000525.1:0-20795 GCA_002916455.1 Penicillium sp. CF05 | reverse complement strand
ATGTTGTTGACTGGTCCAAATCAGGAGGCTGGTATCCCCTAAAGGAGGGGTTATTATCCCCTGAGGCCAAGCTGCACATCCTCATCTATGTAAGCGCTGGCCCATATAAAACGGCCCTAATAGTGTCAGACTTGTGTTTTTTTTCTCCTATCCGGTTTAGCTTGTCAAATCGGGACTATCAAGTATGTGGCTGAGCCATATAACTGGGGCAATTTAATGTCAATGCCTAACTACTAACTATAGAGTACTCCGTATAGCATCTACAACGGCCAATAGCCTTAATATGAGATACAGAGTAGTGTTATTTTGAATCACCGACGGTTGAGCTACTCAGATGTTACAAGCTGTGCATAAGCGAAATTAGACAGTTCGGATGGATTTCAATACCGGGACTAGATCGATGGGGGCAAGAGAGAAGCAGCCAATCAGATTTCGACGATAGATCTTATATGGAAAATTTGCGAAAATTTGGGTCCCAGCGGTAATTTTGAATTGGATCAGTACACTTAATATTAAAATTAATTGTAAAAAATAAATAAAATCATCAAGTCTTAAGATTGATATAGCATGATGCTTTCTTTGGTAAATGTCCAATATATAAGTTATACAAATTGTAGACGTATCATCGGGAGTCTCGGAGTCTGCATAAAAGCCTAACATGTCGGACCATTGGCATAACAAAGTCCGAGATATGCCTAGAAATCACAATGTGATCTCCGCGGCATCCGTGGCTTCCGATCAAATTCTCAGACCGGATGTCCACTGTATTAACAGATACTGCCGAGGGCTCCGGTCAAGAATTGCAATATGTTGTAGAAATGAGATGAACAATTCGAAATACTTCTTTTATGCTCTGTACCTGAAAAAGGGATCAAATATAAAATATAAGCTAAGACTAACTAGTGACGCCATAGACACATCGAATAGGCCAAGTAGTATTTTACGGACATGAAAATGTAATCATACCAAGAAAAATTACACCTAAAACTCAGATGCTGGTAATACCAATACAACCAATACTTGAAGTTCCCATGGATGAAATCCACGACTTTTCTTCTTTCCTCCTCTCATCTCTCTTCTTTTAATTCATAATATCTCCGTTTCAGGGCTTCTCAAGTGGTCTCCTTGGGTTTCTTGACTTCTGTTCATCCTGGGTTTTTATCGCCCTTTTCTCCTTGCATCCCGACCCTTGTCAACGTGACCTCCTGAGTTCCCTGGGACTCACGCCCCTCGGCCCTATCCTTCGCCTTCCTATCGGCCCAACTCAACTTTTCATGAGCGTCTCTTCTGGCCAACGATAAACCTCCTTCCGTTACGCGACTTCCTTCCGTCTCGTCCGGCCCTCATTGAAGTCTCAACCACCCCTTTTTCTAAAGTGATCCGGACCCTCAGAGGAGAGTCGCCGCGAATATGAGCGCCTCCTATCCGTCATGGAAAGATCGCACGCAGAATCAGTTCGGAAAGCTCCAGATCCAAGTGCCATGGCGCTCATTCCAGCTCCTGGTGCCACATCGCATGCGTCGCAAGCTCCGGTCCAAGCTCCGGAGCCGCCTCTCACCCACCTCGTCCATATCGAGGTTGCAAACCTCCTTCTCGCCTGCCGACACCCTCAGATCCTTACAGGCACACCGATGGACAGTATATGACTTCCAATACTTATTGCTCCTCATTATCGGCTTTTTCTCCTTAACAATCATTCAATCTCCCGGTCCACTGGGAAAGACGGCGATCGCCACTGGGCTATTGTGCTCCCTTCTTATGCCAATCACCCGGCAATTCTTCTTGCCGTTCCTTCCCGTTGCTGGGTGGCTTATCTTCTTCTATGGATGCCAGTGAGTTTTGATTTCTCTTAGGTTTATTCCAGCAGATGCGCCTGCCATGGCCTTGTGGCGTGAGCAAGATGTGCGGGGATGTGGACATAGCTAACAGCTGTTTCTCTAGGTTCGTCCCAAGCGATTGGCGGCCCGCTATTTGGGTCCGAGTGTTGCCAGCCATGGAAAACATCCTGTACGGTGCCAACATCAGCAACATTCTATCCGCCCACCAAAATGTGGTGCTTGACATTCTCGCATGGATTCCCTACGGACTCTGCCATTACGGAGCGCCATTCGTCGTTTCACTGATCCTTTTCTTCTTCGGTCCCCCGGGAACTACCCCTCTGTACGCCCGGACTCTCGGATACATCAGCATGATCGCGGTCTTTATTCAGCTGGCTTTCCCATGCTCGCCCCCCTGGTACGAAAATCTGTATGGTTTGGCGCCAGCCGACTACTCGATGCAAGGAAACCCGGCTGGCCTTGCTCGCATTGACAAGCTGCTGGGTATTGATCTCTACACTTCGGGCTTCAAGCAGTCCCCTGTTGTTTTCGGTGCATTCCCTTCGCTCCATGCTGCCGACTCTACCCTGGCAGCACYGTTCATGAGCCACGTCTTCCCGCGATTGAAGCCCCTCTGGGTTACCTACACTCTGTGGATGTGGTGGGCCACCATGTATCTTTCTCACCACTACGCAGTCGATCTGGTCTGCGGTGGTCTCCTTGCCACAGTTGCCTTCTACTTTGCCAAGACCCGGTTCCTGCCTCGAGTCCAGGCCGACAAGATGTTCCGCTGGGATTACGACTACGTTGAGATCGGTGACACTTCTCGCGATTTCGGGTATGATCTTGCCAGCTTGGATGGCGATTTCAACTTGGACAGCGACGAGTGGACCGTGGGCTCTTCTTCGTCCGTTTCCTCGGGCTCTCTCAGCCCCGTGGACGATCATTACACCTGGGAAAGCGAAACTCTCACCTCGAATCACGACATCGAGGCTGGACGCTAATCCTGGAGCTTCACTCGCACATGTGGCTCCGCGCAGTCCATTCTTGCATTTACTTTTGAATCGGCGTTATGTTTGATGACAATGTTTGGGAACATTATCTGCATCGAGCAATCTTCGACACCTTAAGGTTTTTAATAAAACCTCCGGTTCGCGCGGTACATCCGCCTCGAGCTGAAGGTACTCTTCACCTTCTGGCTGTACATGCCTCGCCACCCCGCTTGGGGCTGGCAACTCCGTCTATAATATTAATATCGGTGGCGCAAGGGATCGGGCCTTGTTCACCTGCCTGCATTCGCCAATCCCCGCACCGCCACCGCCAACCTTCGCTTGTATACATTCTTGGACGCCTCGGGCGATCCCCTTTATTTTTCTGACCCATGTCTTTCGCTACGACTTTATGAACTGGGCGAGCCACCTTTATTTTTTGCTTTCGGCTCGTCCAGATGAACAAATATTTTTACCATTCGTGTCGCTCGCTCATCATCGGCGCCTGGGAACTTCAACCTGTTTTTTGGAGGAGATGAAAAGTTTCGGCGCTTTGTGCTGCACCACCACTCGCTGTGCACTAGAAGGATTCTTGAATATTGGCTGTTTTACGACATTTGCATCGACATATGAAAGAAGGGGGGGTTTCAAAATGATCGTCTCGATCTGCCCTCTATGTCTACGCCGCCTGGCAGGTGATAATCGGCTTCGAGTATTGTGTGGATTCTTTCCGTGCGGATTCAACACGGAAAGATCCGAGGAAACGACAGAGGGACACTGAAAGCTAGGGCTCATGTTTTCAGAGCTCGAGCGACCATGGCAGCTAGGGCGAAGGGAGTTCTGGTACTTTTGACGGAGGCCATCTCCCCGCCCTTGAGCTTTCCCCCATTCTCTTCGCTTCTGACTATCGAGGATGAAGCTGATCCGACAACCTATTGCATTTACACCTCCCGTGACACCCTCGATACGACCCGGATTGGGTTGTGTGCATGTTATCATTACTTTTGGGGGGAGGGGGAAACCTGTTGGGTATAGCTAGCATTATTTTTAACCACTAGCGTATGAATGTGTCATTGTACATTACATTATTTACATTTTGGGATTTTGTCTACATATTAAATCTTGTATTACTCTGTATACATCATTCCAGCTATTCGAACCTTCATCCCCTCGAAGAAAAATGGCAAGCCCGGTGTGATCAAAGCCGTTGATCCACACAGTAGACGGGTCATCTTGCGGTCCTTGCATATCACATGGGCCAATAGAGAGTCCACTTCGTCGATCACACGGGACCAGTTGCTGTGCAGGTGGTAGCTTGCATTAAGTTCCCTATTTTTGGGGCGAGGTAAGAGGCGGTATCCGCGTTTATCCGTGATACATGAAGTGGCTGGAATTTATGTATGCACTTGTTGAGATGGCTTGGTTGGGTATTCTAGTATCATAAGCTATAATCGAACCAAAAACGTGTTGCCATAGGAAAGAAAATACATACATATAATATATTCATATAAGGGTCTGTCATAAAAAGATGTACAAAAATGCTGGATCATAAACAAAACCCCATCCCGTCTAGGAAAAAATCCCAGTTGTCTAAAAAGAGATATATATGTGTGTGTCAAAACGCAAACCAAATAAAACAATTATTCAGAACAGTCGTAAGGGAGCCCATTTGACCTATTCGTCGTCAAATATTTGTACACGATCCGCATACTCGCGGATTCCGGAGACGAAAGTCTCTTCGATTAAATCGCCTTTGCCGCCAGCGACACGGAGAAGAAGGTCGTTGAGTGAGGCACGGCCTAGGATATCCACGTGATCACCTGTCCAAGTTAGTTAGTCGCCTGTCATATATCGTGGGGAAAGGTAGGCAAGGGAGCAAAGAAGAACGTACCAGTGTTGGGACCACCGCGGGGCGAGAAACGATCAGGCTCGTGAGGCATCTCAAAGACCTTGATCTTCGTGCCGGCTGGGTTATAACGCTTCATGCGCCAGCCTTTGGCGCACATATACCCCGTGCTAAGCAGGTTCACGGTGCCATCGCCCTCACCCATCAACACGCCGTGGTCGACGCCCTCGCTGTTAGTGATGGTGGTGTCCATGCTGACCTTGAGGTTGACTAGTGGGTCGGAATCTTCCTGATAGAAGTAGCTGCGCTCTGTGGGTTTGCCCACGCCATAGAAGCAATATATCTTCATGTCTGGGGCGAGGGGCAGACGGGACTCTAGAGGATTGAGCCAGGTGCGTGGGTCTTTCTCGTTGGCTTCGACCTCGCGTTTCGTATGCGCGACGCCGTGCGAGTAGCTATTCAGGACCTGATTCCGGTACCAATCCTCACTCTGGTCCAGGAGATACTGAAGACTCTCTGGCGTGGTGAGATTGCGTTGTGTCAAGGATGAGTTGGTCTCGTGGAAATGGAGCAGGTTGCCAAAGGTCAGGGGCTGGCCTGGTTGGTCATCCGGTGCCCAGGTCGAGTTTCCCCATATGGCCTCACCACCTTTTGGTAGCATGCTGGAAATACCGGGCATCGCGCGGAAGATCTCCGCGCGTTCCCCTTTCGATAGGAATTTCTCCAATCCATACACAGCAAAGGCGTTCAGCTGCGCTGTATCCCGCATTTCTCCGGACAGAACGGCAGTCAATCCCTTGACGGCGCCCAGCATGCAACCACTGATGTTGACCCACGAGTCGATATGTTTGTTAACCCAGTCTTTGCCACCCTTTCCGTGTTCCTCACTCTCTACCCACTTGAAGAAATACAACACCACCTGAGATCCCATGCTGTGCGATGCCAATGTGATCTTCTCGCCCTGTACCTGCACCGCGGTCTCGATGTAGGACTTGAGTCGAGTGAAATATTTATCACGAACTTCGAGGTTAAGATATGAGAGTCGCCAGTCGTACGCAGCCGTAAACGCATTGGTCGGGTCATAGCCAATGGTAGCCAGGTTCTCCAAGATCTTGTTCCATATCCAATACCCTGTGATAAAGAAATCCGTGGCATCGAATCCTTGCGCTGCACGGAGCTTAATGCCAGGCGGGTCAAGGCCCGTATCCCGATCGAGCATGACATGGTTCTTCCACTCAGCTTTATCCATGACCAACGCTCTCATCATGCTCCAGCTGCCCCATAATCGTCGGCGAAAGTATTGTCGCGAAGTTTCCTCCGTGCCCCAGCTCTCTAAGCCAGTCGAGATAACTCCGGGGATCATCACGACGGGGTGTTTCGCCTCTACGCCCATGGCGCGAAGTTGTAGCCCAACAGCAAACGAATCATAGCTGACGGTATCGCGTTCATGTTGCTATGTCCCCGTTGGAAGTCAGCCAGATGGTAACCAGACAGGGATAAAAGCAATCCCTTGGGAAGCACATACCGAGAATTCTCTCACGTCGCTCACAATTCCCTGTGGAATGGCCTCAATCCATGACTCGAGATTCAGATCCATGAGCGAATCCAAGCTTATGACCTCATGCTGGTTTGCGAAGAACAAGGCGATGAAGATGCCGAAGATCCCACCCAACATGAAGATGAACCCATTGCGACGTTTACTTCGCGGCTTGATAACCAGCTGCGTGAATTTGGCATCAACAACGTCCGCATGGGGCTGTTCTTGCTCGGCTTTTGTATCGCTAGCTTTGTTAGAGGGCGGGACCTCGTCCTTGCCCGTGCGGCGGCGGAGCATAGCGACCAACCGCGAGGGAGTAGAAGGGGAGGACCTGGTCGAATTACCTGGAAGATTAATATTAAGAACAAAAGCAATAAATTTGAAGAAAAAAAAGAAAAGAAAACAAGAAAAGGCAGGGGAAAAAAACACGGAAGTGCATAAAATCCGCGAACGGGCGGATCGGCATCACATGGCAAAGTAACTTTCTTCCCCGACACCTCCCACCCTCCATCAACTTCAACCATATCAGCCCACTTCGATGAAATCGTGATGAGCAATGCTTCCGATCTCCGCTACGTGCGATATGACAACTCGCGCGAAAATGAGTATGTCGCCGCAATGCGCCAGCTGATCTCTAAAGATCTGTCCGAACCTTACAGCATCTACGTCTACCGCTACTTCCTATACCAATGGGGTGACCTGTGTTTCCTCGCGATGGACGATAAGGACGAGATGGTCGGGGTCGTGGTATCGAAGCTTGAGCCACACCGCGACGGCCCGCTGAGAGGGTATATCGCCATGCTGGCCGTGCGCGAAGAGAACCGGGGCCGGGGAATTGCAACCAAGCTAGTGCGCATGGCTATCGATGCTATGATTGAGCGGGATGCAGATGAGGTATGTCTACACAGCTGGGATGGCTCAGTTGATCCCCAAAATGGGGTGGTCTCGAGGGTATGGTGGGCTGACTTGTATGTGCTTGGGCAGATCGTCCTCGAAACCGAAATCACCAATACTGGCGCGATGAAACTTTACGAGCGGCTGGGTTTCCTTCGTAGCAAACAGCTCCACCGGTATTACTTGAATGGCAACTCGGCATACCGGCTTGTGCTCTATCTCAAAGAAGGTGTTGGCTCGATCCGGACGACACTGCTTGATCCCTATGGTCTTCCACCACCAGTACCCGGTCTACCTGACACATGTGGAGGGCATTCTCATGCGAATATGGGGTCATTGATTTGATTTTTGGTATCAGCATTTTGAAGTTTCCTTGCTCTGTGAAGCTGTGCTGGCATGACATGTCATGATAATGGGAAATGACCGGAATAGATATATTTCACAGGAGCTGGCGTCCTCGTGGAAATTATATTGTATAGACAAATCGACTATGTTGGAGTCATGTGGGCTAGCGCCCATATAGCTGTGATTCAAAGTGCTTTGGAATCTTTCAATGTCGTTTTGAATACGAATCTGTCCCAACTCTTGGGGTACTTGAATATGCGCATGTGATGGGACTGGAGGTATTGATGCTAGCTCTAGGGTAGATTTCACCGGCAATATGCGACCCGCGGAATTGAGTTAACATTAGAAGCTATTATCCAAATGTTGATGAAAAGAAGAGGGAAGTATCCCCTTTATGGGATTATGTCCGGAAACTTGCATAAATCTGATTGTGGATCATCATCACATGTGCATGCATATATAGCCATCTCCCCCGTGTATGTTTTATATTCCTAGAATACCTCACCCCAATGGATCCAGGCGCAATCCGACACCTCCGAAGCCCATCTGGGATAACAAAAGCAAATAAACAAGGTCGTCGGCCTGGCAAAATAGCCTGCACGGCCTGCCACGCCCGCAAAAAGCGATGCGACATCGCTCCGCCATATAACCAGTGCACGCACTGTCGCAAAGAAAACCAATGCTGCATCCCGAGAGATTCAATTGACAGGTAGGTGAAGTGAAGAGAACGGACAGATACTAGCAAGGCTTACAAAGCTGTTTCAAGACCAATCCGGCCACAAATGCCCAACCGCAGCCACAACACCCAGAAAGCTGCTAGTAACTACGAAAACCAATTCCAGGTCAACGGCTTTCTGCCAAAGGGAATCGATCATGAGATACCACGCTGGAGTGCCGTGTATTCGTCCTATTCGGAGATGCGCCGGCTACTGCCTTCTCTCACTTCCGTTTCCACTTCGCCGTCCCCTTCGCCCGAGATTGAAGGAGAGACTGCATACATTCAAACTGCAGCAAATGAGACAAAACCGGATGTGTCCTCATCAGGGGAATCTTCTAGGCGCCCTCATTCTGGTGTTTTATATAGAGATTATGCAGAGGCGACTTTTACAAAGGGGATCAGCATACCTGCTCCTCAGTCTCGGTCTCGGTCTCGGTCTCGGTCTTCGGCGCCTATAGATGAAAGGATTGGGTTGGAGAAGGCGTTGGCTTGCGAAGCTGAGATCCTGCATGGAGGCCTTGCTTCAGCCGGGGAAGTGAGAGTCCCCAGTGGTGAGGACTTTGGTTATGATGTTTTTATGAATGACCTCGACGCATTGCTTAGATTTTGATGTTATTTGAAAGAGGAAATGTACCATTCACGACTAGATGAATATATATATTTAGATGCTATTTTGGACATTGCAGCTCTATGATTCTATATGTTCAGATAATGTACAGGTATAAGATACAAGGCGACAGGGAAGTAGGCTGACTAGAGTACATAAAAACAAACACCAGCCAAAACAAGCCCGCCAGATAGGATATTCATGCAACACGCTAGCGTCAAAAATGGAGAAAGGTCGAAGAATGTGCGAATGATGCAAAAGGGAAGAGTGTTGGGAGATTATTGGCCTTTGGTTTTGTCTTGGTCTCGGTCTTTGTCTTTGCGGACGATGGGGACTTGAATGGCGTTTTGCATCTTCCAAGTCAGAGGCCGCGGTACACCACGCCATTCCTTGTCCAAGATGGACGCTGCATCCAGCATAATCGGGGAAGGATGCTGGGGGACATAGCGAGTGGCACCAAGGATGATGTCACGCTTGACGAGAGCATTGGCAAGGCGGATTTGGAGATCTCGCTTCTCACCCCTGGGTTTCCATCCGTTGAGGTAGAGAATAGGATTGTGGCGGAATTCGGAGGGGATCTCGTCCAGAATGGAGTCTGGAAGCCTGTAGCCCTCGTGGTGCGTGTCGATGCCGATGATGACCTTGCCGGCATCGGAACTCCACAAATCTCTGTCGAGTCTCGTGGCTTTACCGAAGGAGGCGTTGCGACATAAGGAAGTCAAGACAGCCTGTTTCATCTTGTAGGTCACGGTGCTTTTCATACAAGAATACCGCCATATAACCAGGCAGATGTTGTACTGGCGGTGCCTGAATGCGGCCAAGAACAAATCCTCCCAATTTTGCGAGGTTACCTCGAACAAAGGATGCTCGAAAAACCGAAGGGTATACTGCAAAGCGACGTGGATATTCGCGCCCAGCGCATGCACAATATGGCTGAGCGGATAACTGTCAACGGTGAGATTGTTGTCGATGCAGATTTCCATGAGCCGGTCTACGGAATCGAAATCCTTCAATCGAGCGACCACACTGAACATCTGGCCGACCACGGAAGGGCTGAACCAATTAGCGCCCCATGTATTGGTCATGAGACTAATAAAGGAGTCTATATCTTTCCCGCTGTCCAGATGCACTAAAAGCGAATCTTGGATTGTCTCCTGGAGCGCGCTGTGGATAGTGGAAAGGTTGGACATGTGACCACGCTGGACCATATGTTCAATGAGCTGGGCTTTTTCGCTGGGGTCAACCAGGGCGCTGAGCAATGCGAGCCATGTTTCTGGGTTTGGGCGCATGTGCAATCGAGGCATCGTCCGTAGGATGTGACGAAAGACAGCCACATCCTGACGCTTCGCAGCAGCCCGCAGCAGGATGTTATATGTATCAGTGGTAGCCACATGCTCTGTGCATGAAAACAAGGTTCGGGCAGTATCAAGGAACTCATGCCGACACAGGAATTCAAGCGCATTATTTAAGGCCGCAGTCGAGATGTAATTGGAGTGTGCTTCTTCCATGAATAGTGCCTTCAAGTGTAGTTTAATCCGGACCTCGTGCGGAAGCTTTGATAGAGACATAGCCTTCTCATCAAGCGTTGGCTGCCTCGCAGATGTGACATCCTCGATATGCTCATTGAACTCCTTTACTGTGGCAATAACCGGACGAGGCAGCAAGATCTCATCCAAATTCGAGCTGCTACCCGACGTTTCACCGAAATGCCAATTTCCACGAATCAACGGTACAGGAAGCTTCGAACGCTGCATCGCGCCCCGAGAAATGCACATCGGAACCGGTGGTTTGTGGATATCAACAAGGGGATCTCCCATAGCTTGTAGGCTCTGTGCGCGGGTAAAATGCCCTTCCACCAGCGCCATAATATGGTCCGTGGCACTCAAAATGACCCGACGGAGTAAGCCCTTGCTCTGACTTGCGGGTAGGATGTGTACACGACATCCATTATGGAGCGGGATGTACCAAATATTCTCTTTCAAGGTATAACGAGTCACACCAGAAAACAAGGCGAGGGTCTCCTCTGGTACAAGTATCTCCTTCTTGTTCAAACTCTTCTTGGGATTTCTTCGGTTATCGGGTTGTACTTGGTCCAGAATCTCCTTAGTATCAAACCAAGCATTGTCGTAGAGCTTTGCTGAACGAGATTGATATTTCTTCTTCATATATTCACGAAATCGCAACTTCTTCCGATCTCTAATTGATGTATTTCGTAAAAAAAGTTGTTTCTGTGTAGGAGGCGAAGGTTTGGCGTCCAGGGGTTTGTTGTGCTGTCGTCCTTTTTGTATTCTCCTCGCCCTTGTCAATGCAAAACCACGTAGTGGTTCCATTGGAGGGGCGTGTTCGACATCTGCGAGGGAATTGACAGGTTGTTCCTGACCTGTGGAGAGCCGACCTCCACCACTCTCATTCAAACCATAGGAGGCAGTTTCCTTGTACTTTCCTGGTTTAGAATTCTCTCGGACCACCGTAGGGGACGATTGCGGACTTGAACCGTCCGGAGGCCGGGAGGAAGACTCAGAGGAGATCCATTGGCGCGAGTGTCGAGAAAGCGAAGGACAGGGGCGAACTGCTGTGCGAAATGGGACGCCAGAACTATGACCCAACCCGGCTGAAGTATCAATCGACTTCAGGGAAGATATCCGTCGACGTTGCAACGCAGGCGCAGCCCAGCGGGGATAAAGAAACAAAAGAGGCTCATCGGGGCCAGTCGCGACAGTGTCCAAGACGGCAGACAGACGCCTCCTTAGACACGGGCCGCCACGCAAGAGCATAAGGGACGATGCTCTAATGGCACCCGAGACATGAATAGGAAAAGTAGACAAGATTTGGGCGCGTTGCTGTTTGAGGTGTTTTTCGATGGACCTTTTTGCCCCGAAAATTGCTGGGCCGCCGAACAGGTAGGCGGTGGCCGGAGCTTGGCTCTGCCGAGTGAGCTGCTATACTTCGCTACCTATGGAGGTATGTAGGTATATTAGTCTCCTAATAATGTCTATTTTGCTTATACAGAGAAGTTCTAATACATTAATAAATGTGACCTTCATGATCAATCTCAGCAGCCTTGGGAATCCCTCGGAAAATCCGCCTCATCGACCTCGCACGATTCTCCAAGACCGGTCGCTTAGCCATTAATGTATCATGCTTGGCCACCGGAGTCAAGTCTAGCAATTCCGTCCCTGACTCTCCATGATCACCTCTAAAGACATCAGGTCCGGTGATATGGCGCTTGCAAGATTCTGCGGCACGGGTGAGATTGTCTTTCTTGCGTTGGACTGTATCGGCGTCTTTATCAGAATCGGTGGAAGGTTTGGACAGCTCATGAATGACACCAGAAAGATATGTTACAAATTGCCAGCGTGAGGTCTGGAATAGGAACGTGGGCATTATATCTGGTATCTTATATCCATCAAATTAGAGTTAGCCTGGCCTCAACTCACAGATTAGGGAAAGTCGTTCAGCTCACCTTGTCATTCAGATAATAGAGCTCGTCGCCTCCCTCCTCAATGAATTTCTTCAATGCATCAATCCTCTCTCGATCAATGGAAGCTAACTTCAAAGCATGCATCAAAGTCGGTATATCCCCAATCTCATCGACATGTGACTCCTCATCCACCGTCATGCTCGCCTGATTCAAGAATCCAGATTCCACCCGGGGCAGTCCCGTAGTGCTCTGCTCCCGACTTCTGACCTTGGACGAATGAATGGTAAAATAGTCCTCAGTAAGCATGTGCGATTTCTCAAAGTCTGAGCGGTCAACATTCCGCCGTTGATGGACCTTAGTCCGTAGCCTCACCCACCGTCTCCTCCGGACAAA
The DNA here is from genome assembly GCA_002916455.1 of Penicillium sp. CF05. Taxonomy (NCBI): domain Eukaryota; kingdom Fungi; phylum Ascomycota; class Eurotiomycetes; order Eurotiales; family Aspergillaceae; genus Penicillium; species Penicillium sp. CF05. The sequence continues at coordinate 8,228 of PKQL01000525.1, read as the reverse complement.
CGAATGGAACCACGGCTGCGTACCATGCCACGAAGACGAGGCAAACGAAAAAGAGTACTGCCATCCTTGCTCATCGGTATCGCCAGACATGTCAACATACCATGTCTTCCACGTCCACTCCCAGCTCGGATCAGGCAGCTGGGCATTCGTGATATTAACAGGACTGGCTCTGCGGTCCAGGGTCATCCAGGGGCTGGGGTCGAAGTTCAATAGCGAGCTATGTGAGTAACGTGGGACACCGAAAAAGAACCAGCCCCGCTGGTTCTCGTAGAGAACGTCCATTTCCGAGCGTGATTTGGTGTCCTCGCGGCCGTTGGCTTGGCCTCCTACTCCGTTCACCTGGTCGCTCCCGCTGCCATTCCCATTATTAGTCGATACTCGCGATGGCGCGAAGTCAGCCGTTTCGACATCTCTGCCACCGCTGCCTTCTCCGCCGGAGCTTGCTGAGATTGAGTCCCCGCGCACCTGGGAGGATTCTCGGCTGGGCGAGTCGTTTGTGTCGGGTGCGATACCAAGTCTATCGGGTTGCCATTTTGCGTATTTCCGCTTTTTGAGCTGGCTTTGAACGGATGCACGGCTCAGGTGCTTCGTCAGGCTTCCTTGATTAAGGGTGGATGTGCGCCGTGTAGATCCTCCGCCGGTAGGTTGCTGTGGGGCGGTATTATCCACAAGGGAAATGGAAGGCGAGTTCTCCATGATCTGTGTGCGCGTATGTCAGGGAAGTCTATATAGGGTTGGCGCATCCCAATGGCTCCTCGAGCACTGTAGAATATCACTGAGTATGCTGCACTCGCATTATCTCAAGGGGTCGTATCACAGAGGAAGGAGGGATATGAAAATGTAAAGCTGTAGATTATGCTAACAAAAGAAATAAACATAAGAAAACAAAAGTCGGTGAAGAGCGAGAAGCAAAAAAATGGAACAACCTAAAGCAAGTTGATGCAACATCGATGACATCGTTTGCGGGGATGAACGCCAAGCCCCATTTCTCCTGCAACAAATCGCGGGAAAAGAAAAAAACATCAACAACCACAGCCCACCATGGCAGCACCACACTATCGAAAAGTCGAGCTTCAATCTCCAGCAGACTTCACCTACCTCTACGCCAACACAGTCGCTCTATCGCGCCGGAAACTCGACCTCTACTTCCCCCCTTCCGCAACGGACAATGACACCCCCGATCCGATGCGCGAACGCGTCCGGGAGCTAGTCGACGATGTGAGACCCGAACAATACGTACAACGTACCTCCATACTCTAACCTCAAATAGTACATAAACCAAACCTTCGAATCAGCCTCAACCTCAATCAGCATCAACGGCATAGACTCCACTTCACCACAATTCCCCTTCCCGGCAGCATTTACCGCGCCAACAGAACAAGTCGAGTATGAGCCATACGATACAGAACTTGGATCGCGTGTGACTTCGCTGTACGCGCAGCTGGAATCGCTCAATACGACTGTCGCGCAGCAGAGGCGGGATGCGCCGAGACGTGCGGCGAAGGAATATGCCGCGCAGCTGAAGAAGATGATTGAAGGGGAGGAAGAGGAATATGAAAATGAAGACGAGATTGAAAATGGCGGGAAAGACGCAGATAATGATACGGAAATGGGCGGACCTGCGAATGTCCAGTCCCAATCGAATAATGAAAACGAAAACACAACACCCGGCCAAGAGGCGGATGGTATGGATGTGGATGCTACGGTGAACGGAACTGGATCGGTGCGGACAGGGGCCCAGGCGCGCTCGCGGCCCCGTGGAAACTACGAGCCGGCGTGGACGTTGCAGGCTGCGTTCGGGACGGAGGAGGAGCAGGAGCGGTGGAAGAGTGGGGATATAGCGAGTGTCTATGAGGATGCTCTGCGGATGTTGTTGCGGTTGCAGGGCGAGGACAATGCTAATACCGAGGCCGGTGCGGAGGGTAATGCATTAGCAACGACGGTAGGCAAGGCTGAGAGGGCTGGACGTGCTGCTGAAGTGGTGGAGAATATGAATAAGTGAGGGCTTTGAAGACTTTGGAATTGGTTGACTAGCGTTCTCTTCTCTTTATGTTTGGGTGTTATTGCAATGTTGGGGGCGTTTCAGGGCTGGGCTTGTCCTAGGGATCATGATACCATGTCTTGTTTATTGTTGAGGGCTCTATTAAGAGTCGAAATCCTACTATTTATCATTTCTTCCAACCAAATTGCGTCTGCTATCTCTATATCAAAGGCAAATATTGTTACTTTTCTACCCTTGCCCCTTCTACCGCTACACACAATCGTACAATGTAGACAGGCCCAGCTTGTGTCCTAGATACTACTTTCTCAATATGTGCTCATTCGTGTATACATGCTACCAACAAAGAAACCAAGCTAAACACCAACTTCACACCAACTCGCTTTTAAATTTCATCACGCGCTGACCCTTCTATACTGAGAGCAGTGGCAGCGCATGCTGCTTATCTTGATAGGCAAAAGCAAAAACAGAAAGCTCTCCATGATATCTAGATCGGAACAAAAAAATCAAAACGCAAAAAGCGAATGTAAAGGAGCCCACAGGCTGTGGATGGATCGGCAAAGAGGTGTTGAAACTACCAGAGAGAAATTCTGGTATGCCTGGGGAAGATTGAGGGTTGGATTGGATTGAGGATTGTATTGGGAGTTGTCGGACCACCAGGTAAATTTTTTTTTTGAGATTTTCAGATTGATCGGGGTTGAAAATAAAACTCCAACATCCCTATCTCGGTGTCTGTTTTCAGTCGCCATATAAAAGGAGATTGTCAATCAGCTTGTTGGAGCTCCAACAAAGACCAGGAAAAGTCCTCAGCAAACTTAAGCGCTAGTCTGAGCACCCTCCTGACCCTCAGCATCCTTCTTCACATAGCCAGGGTCCTCGTTCTGAACAACAGGCTCAGCAGCCTCCTTAGGAGCCTCCTCCTTGGGAGTAGCCCACTTAGGGGGACGGGCCCACTCAGCCTCCTGCCAGGGGCCCATGTCGGAGAGCTCACAGCCACCCTCACACTTGCAAGAGCCGCCGAACTCGACGGGCAAGTTCTCAGCGGGGACCTGGGACAGAAGCTCCTTCTGGTATCCGCTGCCGAGAACGTGGATCTTGCTGACGGTAACGGGGTCAAGGAAGCCCTTGACGGCGCTGAAGACGCTGCTGAAGCCCCACGGCGCGTTGATCAAGTAAAGCTTGCCGAGACGCTCGGGGTAGTGGTTCTGCGAGATGTCGGAGGCCTGCTTGACATAGCCGTAGACGGACGGCACACTGGTGATGCCCACGCCCTTCAGGTCCATGACGGTGCAACAGGTCTCGAGCAGCTTGCCGGCCTTGCGCGAGCAGGCAGGCAGGCGGGGGTCGGCCAGCTTCTCATACTCGCACACCAGGTTCTTCAACATGCGGTCGGCGGTGGTGATCTTGTACATCTGGTTCAGGTCGATCTTGCCCAGCTTCTCGATGTAGACGGGGCGACCATCCTGTTTGGTTGGTATTGTTTCAGTATTGCATCTGGATAGAGGCTTAGAATCCACAGGAGACCAACCTTGTCCGTCTTGTGGTAGTACTGAGGGTAGAACTTGAAGACCTCCTCCTTTTCGGGGTAGTCGAAGTTGCGAGCAAGATCATCGGTGCCGAACTCCTTGCGCCACGCCTCGCTTGCAGTGAACCTGGGATATCAGATTAGACCATTAGGCCTCGATAAAAGCTGAGAGCCGAAAGCCCGGAATAGAAAGCTTTCTGGCAACTCCCAAACAAGCATCCATGCCCTCTGGCGGGAATCGAGGAACGTACATAGTCTTGGCGGCCTCGACATCAAACTTACGGGCACGCAGGAACCGCAGGAGAGTCAGCGTATCCAAACGCTCAGTGTAGCCGAGCTTTTCGAGCTCAGCGCGGAGCTGGTGCACCTTTGCATCTTGTTCGGGGGAGGTGTGGCCGGGGTGGCCAGGCTGCGCTTCCGGAGCGGTGGTGGGGAAGTCGTACTGGTCGTACTTGGAGTCGGTAGACTGGGATTCTGTGGCCATTGTGATTGATGGTATATGATCGAGGAGGGGGGGAAGAAGGGAGTTGTTCTGGAAAAAGGGCGGGAAGCGGAGGGGGAATTGGCGTAAGTGGCCACTTTAAGATTAAAAAATAGCCTTGGGGATCCTTAGAGATTGTCCGTTGTTATTTTCTATTATTGAAAAATATCTAACGATAAAACTGTCAAATTCTTTTTTTTTTTTTTTTTTAGAGATTTACAGGAGACTACTATCATTTTGCAAGTCGACTGGTTTCTGAGTTATTTGTTATCAAAGGACTGTATTGTATGTAGCATATGAATATACAGCACTTCCTATCAGGAGGTTCCCAACTCCAAATCTGTACTATTCTTTTATAAAATATTCCCCTAGACGTCTCAACAGGCACCAGCCATGCTCAGCAGATTTCCGTCGAGAAAAAGGGGGAGACGAGGGGCAGACGTGGCGGTGTTGAGGTGTCAGGTGAATCCACTCTGCACGTCAGTGGACACCAGCATTTGACACATTTGAGAAAAGACAATATATCAGAGTGAGCTGAGCCCCGAAATAGAATTCTAATCTGCCTAGGCACTTTGCCGAGAAATAAAGGAGAAACAAACCATTCACAACATAACGGGTATTCAATTCGAAACAGTTCAACATTCAGCACACGTCGCAAACAGGCATTATTATACACAGCGCATGAAGACCGAAAAGGCCTGGGCGGTGATGGAAACACAAAGAAAGACATGTCGGGGGATTATAGGGCTCGGCTCCAATGAAACTGGGGGAAATAACAAAAACAAAACAAATGGCAACAACTATGCGCTGGGTATAGACATTGAAAGGACGGGGAGAGATAATAGGAAAAGACAAGCATAGCAGGAAAGACGGGCAAAAGGACACAAAAGGATATACCAAAAATCACAGGATCATCGACATCCCCCGTACCAGCGGGGAGAGGGCCTTGATCACTCTCCATCAAGAGTATGTGCATCAGCAACATTCACAAAGGGCATTCGCCCGAACTGCATGGGCATATTTCAGTTGCTGCATAGAGCAATCATCCGATCCATTATTCGGGATGGAAAAGCATGGCATATATTGGCGTCCATCATCATCGCAAGATTAAGCGCCTAGGGCACGGTCGATCAGGTAGAAAAGAGGACCTGAGTGGCAGAGCAAATAGGGGGAGTTATTGGACCTCTGCTCGAGCTCATCATTCATCAAAGGGAGACTTTGGGGAGCTGGGGCATATAGCACCCTTACCACCCCTTCTTTCGTGCAAATCGTTTGTTTAGGAGTGCAAGCACCTTGGTGACGTTGAACTGGACATACTCCAGATCGAGGTCCTCAAGGTTGTCCTTTTGCATCTCCAGCAGATCGTCCAGCTTGAGATCAAGCTCCAGTAATCCACGGGCTCGTCCTGGGTAATGCATTAGTAATGATGTTTCCTTTTCCCCCGAAGATTAAAATATATGAACTCACCCTTATAGTGTAGACTGATGACGAAGGTCCCTGGCAAGGGACTCTTGAACATAAAATAGATGTTCGCCCGTCGATTTTCTGGCACATTGCTGCGCCGTATGACACCCTCCTTCTCCAGCTGCTGATGGGTGAACTTGTACGGGCCAAGTTCCTGGTTCTTTGGCGTCTTGCCACCGCGGGTTTTACCCTCGGACTGACTACGCACGTTGTGGAGGTAAGACTTGTATGTCTCCAGTTGGCCAACCAAGTAAGCATTGTGATCGCGGATAGTCGCGAAAACTTCCTCGAGCTTCCGCGTCTCATCCAGGACCTTCTCCTTGAGGGAGCCCAGGTGCACCAGCTCTTGCTCCACCTCGTCACGAAGCAAACTAAACTCGTCAGAGCGGTCAATCACGCCCATGTCTTGCAGTTGGCTAAGGAGTTCCATAGTTCGGATGCCCTTGCGCACCATCACGGCATCGTTTTTCAAGGTTGCTGCAGCCTCGGCAATGCGGTCGAGGCGTAGAGGCCGGCGTGCAACCGAGGTGTTCTGAGGTAGGGATCGCAGGATTTGGACAAACGTTGATTTGGCCTCCATGAAGAACACTTCTTCTTGGGTGATGTCGAGAGCGGCTGTCAAATCGTCAAGAGCAGTCTCCCATTTACTGAACAAAGGCACGGTGATGGTGCGATTCTCCTTGCGGGGAACTTGAGGAGGAGCACCACCCAATTCTTGGAGCAGGACAGATAGGTGCGAATATTGATCTTGGGCAAGCGAGGCACTGTGCTTCTCTAGAAGACCATGCATGACGTACATCTCATTGAGAGTGATCTGGAGTTGAAGGTCCCGTTTGGACAAGGCCACATAGTTGTCCATTTCAAGACTCTCGTAGAAATCCTGGACTTCACACAGATCAAGCAGGAACTTGTTGACGCGTTCTTTGTTCTGCTGGATGAAGGGCTGTAGGCTGGCCATGTAAGGTTCTTTGGCGTAGGAAGGTTTGTTCGCCAGATTCTGAATCATCTTGGCGATCAGCGTCAGGGTACGGCGAGGCTTGTCCGTGGGCGTGGCATCGATCAGCATGTAAGAGCGAGGAGTAACGATTGCCGGGTTGATGAAGCGCAGGAAGAAGAAACCGCCAATAAGAGTACAGATGGTTTGGTCCTGGGCATCGGGATACTTCCTGCGCGACAGACTGCGAATCTGCTTACAGATCCATCTAATACCATACGGAGCCTCATCTACCGAGTCAATGATGGTCGTGATGAATCCGTTCGCGATATCCGTCAACATCTTCAAACGTGGTGCAATGATGGCTTGGACCTGGGCATTTTCAGCCGCATCTTCGGCAGTCACAGATCGGGCTAAGTAATCCGGAAGAGAGCCGGTTTCTTCTTCGATCTGCTTAATCATGCTTTCATAGACCTTCAAGGGGTTGATCTCCAGATCCACCTCTCGCAACTCAATCAGAGCGTTGATCTGGTCTGCTAGCACCTGCTTCAAATAACTCTGGCCGGGACCACGACGCGTGTATGTGGTCATCATGCGAGAAACCGGGGTGTTCTGGCGCAACAAGGACGAGTACTCCGGGGTGTTATCGAACTGGTAGGTAAGGACGGACTGGAACATAGTAAGCAGAAGATGCTCTTCGCGACTCTCGTACTGGTTTCCGTAGATGGTGAACATGACGGTCTGAAGGAGGGAATCGATCTCGGCCATGGAGACCAATCGGCAGAGGTGGGCGATATGGCGGGGTTCTGATTGCAGGAGGAAAAGAAGATTGCCGTACTTCTGGGTTCGTTCGTCATTTGGGAAGAACCCTTCCTGTGGGTCTGCGGTGTCGTCAAGATGGCTGGCGACCTCATTTTGCTAAACGGAAAGATAACAGGTTAGCGAATGTGTCGATTTCCGCGGTCCATAGGATCCTCACTTCTTCCAACGCCATTCGGTTCTGGATGAGCAATGCGATTCGAGAGTCTAAGTATCGCACATCCTTTTCCAACACGAAGTTCTTTTTGGATTGCGATGAAATCCTCGACTTCAAATCCCGCAGGTGCTTTTGTGCTGTCGGATGATTAGCGCGACCATTGGGGATAAACCCAAACTAGACGTACCTCGTGCCAGGTCATCAGAAATCTCCAAGTCTCGATCCTTGGCGGACATTGACAGGTACAAGGCCGTGACCGACATCCGCTTGGATTGGCGGAGCGACCGAGTATCGTGCGACGACATTGTGTTCTGTCGTGCCACGGGCTGAAATGAGGAGGAAGAGGAGGAAGATGCTCGTGATTGTCTGGATGCAGGTTGTAGCATCGTCGCAACGGACATTGTGGAATTTGGAGGGGTGACGAGCAGTCGCCAGAGTTACTGTGATGACAATGTAGGGAGTTGGAGGAAAAGCAGAAACACCCGTACCGAGGATGCGTCCGTAGCTTTCACTGAGTTTACCACGGTACGTGTGGCGAATCAGTGTAGAAAGAGAGAAGAATCATTCAAGTGAAGAGAGAGGGGGGAATAAGGGTCAAAATAAAGAGGGGAGATTATTTATTTCGTTAGTTCGCTGTTAGGGCGGTTCTGGGGAACAATGATGTTTTTTTTTTTTTTTTTTTTTTCCTTTCTTTTCTTTTTTTTAAAAAAAAGATAATTTAATATTTTCAGCTTTATCTTTTTATTTTATTTAATTATTCTTTTTTTTATTTAACTATTCATTACTTTTCTTTTTAAACAGTACAATATTTTTATATAAAAAGAAAATTAGGAATGATACGTATCTTGT
>PKQL01000524.1:0-20806 GCA_002916455.1 Penicillium sp. CF05 | reverse complement strand
TTGTTATTCTAGTTATAGGATCCATACATATGTACATGTAGATATTATAGAACATCAGTATCGGTTTTACTGATATACCACGTGACTCGCCTATATCACGATTCATCCAATCCTGGTCCCCGCATTGGCCCTCCGCCTGGCAGAAAAAAAAGGCCTGCCAACAATTTTTTCGTGGAGAAAAACCCACTGGATCAACACTCATTCACTCACGGCATTACTTCAAGAGTCATTGCTTATTTTGACTCCTGACTTGTGCCCATCATGAAGACGACGTGGAAGGATGTGAGTTTAATTGTCCAACGGCCTTTGTGCACCAGATTTGACGGAGGAGATTGCTAAATGTGTTTTTCACCGGTAGATTGCGCCTGTGCCAACACACCAGGAATTCCTGGATATTGTCCTGAGTCGCACTCAGAGACAACTTCCCACACAGATCCGTGCTGGTTTCAAGATCAGCCGTATTAGAGGTATGATCTTAATCAGTCGCAAAGAAAAAAGTTATCGATAAAGAACAATCACTAATCAAAAATTTTCCCCCTCAGGGTTCTACACCAGAAAAGTCAAGTATACACAGGAGACTTTCGGTGAGAAGTTCCAGCATATCCTCGATGGATTCCCTCGCCTGCAGGATATCCATCCTTTCCGTAAGTTTTACTACTCCTATGACGATCACTTCCGGGAGAGGGTCTAATATCCGCCAGACAAGGATTTGATGAACACTCTTTATGATGCCGACCACTTCCGTATCGCCCTGGGTCAAGTCTCGACCGCCAAGCACCTGATCGAAACCGTTTCTCGCGATTATGTCCGTCTCATCAAGTATGCGCAGTCTCTGTTCCAGTGCAAGCAGCTCAAGCGCGCTGCGCTCGGTCGCATGGCAACCATCACCCGCCGCCTGAAGGACCCCCTCGTCTACCTGGAGCAGGTCCGCCAACACTTGGGCCGTTTGCCCTCAATTGATCCCAACACTCGTACTCTCCTGATCTGTGGATACCCCAACGTCGGAAAGTCGAGCTTCCTGCGCAATATCACCCGTGCCGATGTCGATGTTCAGCCTTATGCTTTCACCACGAAGAGTTTGTTCGTCGGCCATTTCGATTACAAATACCTCCGTTTCCAGGCCATTGACACCCCCGGAATCCTGGACCACCCTCTGGAGGAGATGAACACCATTGAAATGCAATCCATCACCGCTGTTGCTCACTTGCGGTCCGCTATCCTCTACTTCATGGATCTTTCCGAGCAGTGTGGGTACTCCGTCGGCGACCAGATCAAGCTTTTCCACAGCATCAAGCCCTTGTTCGCCAACAAGATCGTGTTCATTGTCGTTAACAAGATTGATGTGCGCCGCCCTGAGGACCTGGAGCCTGAGTACCAGGAGCAACTGCAGGAGATCCTCAAGGCAGGGGATGTCGAGTTGCTGCAGGCTTCCTGCACCACTACCGAAGGTGTGAGCGCTGTTAAGAACGCCGCCTGCGACAAGCTCCTCGCCGAGCGAGTCTCCCAGAAGCTCAAGTCCGGCTCCAGCGCCGCCACCCCCGGCAGCCGTCTCGGCGACGTTTTGTCCCGTATCCACGTGGCTCAACCTATGGGCGGTGTGCGCGAGACCTTCATTCCCGAAGGTGTCAGGGAGCTCAAGAAGTACGACAAGAACGACCCCAACCGCCGGAGACTGGAGCGCGACATCGAAGAGGAGAACGGTGGTGCCGGTGTCTACAACTTCGACATGCAGCGCGATTACACCCTCGGCAACGAGGAGTGGAACCACGACAAGATCCCCGAGGTGTGGAAGGGCAAGAACATCTACGACTTTGTGGATCCGGATATCGAGAGCAAGCTCGCCGCCCTCGAGGAGGAGGAAGAGAAGCTCGAGGCAGATGGTTATTACGAGTCGGACGAGAGCGTGGAGGATGTCGAGGACGCCGACAACCGCTTGAAGGCCGATCTCATCCGCGAGAAGCGTGTGCTGATGCGCAACGAAGCCAAGATGCGCAAGTCACTCAAGAACCGTGCCGCCATCCCCCGCAGCGCCAAGGCCAAGAAGCTGTCCGAGATGACCAGGGGTCTGGATTCTGCTGGCTACGACAATGGTGCAGCTGGTTCTCGTGCCCGCGCCGCCAACCAGCCTCGCGGCCGTACTACTATCCGTGAATCTACTGCCGACCCCGACGCCATGGACGTCGACGACAACCCACACAAGGCCCTTGCTCGTGCCAAGAGCCGCGCCCGCAGCACACCGGCCACTGATCGTCGTCACGACGGTGTCACCACCTTCAGCAACCGTGACAAGGCCGAACGTATGGCTAAGCTGGGCCAGAAGAAGATGAACCGTATGGCTCGTGCTGGTGAGGCTGATCGTCACACAACCGCCTCTCTTGCGAAGCACTTGGTATGTTTCTCTCCCTTTTTTTTTTTTTTTTTTTTTTTTGGGTCAGTGCTAACTATTCTTTAGTTCTCCGGAAAGCGTGGTATGGGCAAGACGGATCGTCGTTAAAAGCCCCGATGCCGATGCGGCTGAAACGAGACCCATTCTTAATCATTGTCCATTGGTTACGATTACCGGGTGCAAAATGGTGTTGGGCGTTTTATGTTTCGAGAATTTTTATTTTCCCTCCGAGTTTCGTTCAAATGTTCATTTGACGCGCATTTTTGGTTTCCACGACTGTTTTACTGTGGATGATTTTTAAGTTTATTTGACACAGTAATGATTTGTGGGAGTTTGTCCTCCTGGTCAATAGGACGGAAAAGTTCTTGACTTGATGATCTTGCATATACCGCCAATACAGATGATCTTTGTTTTATTACGCTTGGGTCGTGGACCTACCTAGGTACCTATATGTAGTCTTCATTATTAATTCCTTTTTGTATATGCCCCCAGATTGTAACCTCAAGAAACCCGGAGACAGGTGGATCCCTCGTGCCAGTTGCTTATCTGGTTACGTCCACACATTCGAAAGTCCCTTGGTGTTTGCGAGATGCACTGATAGTCAATGTTCACCAATCATATGATTCTTCTATGTTTCTAGTTATTTGTTAGACATTCATGTAGCATAACTTGAAAATTAAAATAAACTCATACCTAAAGCGTTGGTGGATAGGCGGATATCCCGAGAAAAGTAAGGCGGCACAGATGAAACAAACCCATGCAACAAACATGGTACCTTATTAAAGGGTTAATGTATTTATAGGCTCACACTCTCCTGGGTAACATAGTATGGTAAATGGACTCGCGTTAGATTTATCTAGTGTAAGTACACTCTGACAACACCATTGTAGAATAGGGAAGATCCTGGTAACAATGTTTATTATACAGGTGGAACAGCTTTCTAGATGTCGGCTACTCACCGAACACTAGGTTACAGAGGAATGATGGCATTAGGTATGTGCTAAATAAAAGCAAAGCGCGATTTTTCTCGCTGGACCCTTGACAAAAAGTTAGATTGGAAACATGTAATAGAGTAGTTTTGTTTTATGGAGGGAGGAGGCGGGGTTGCTTATTTGGGTTGTATGGCACGATGTACCCCGCACATAAGCACATACATATGTGCTAATGCAACATAGACGATACACGTCATTATACTGGGTGTCCATACTCTGTGCGAAGTACAGAGTAGGACCATGTTGATTTTAGAAGAAAAATTTAGACAAAGTACTCCGTAGATTGTTCTGGAACTATTTGTTTACCCAAATTGGTTTTATCTGAAGTCATTTATTATAGTTCACCAGAATGTTCTCAATATGGAGAGCGTGAAGGTCTGATATTCTCAGGTGAACCCCAAATTTTGCCTGAATTCTTAAATCAATAGGGTCATGCATAAAACTCATAAATCATAAAGATGATTTGTTGTTTTATACAGAGACAAAGACTTCAGAATGGTTACACCGTACAACGTACATAAAGCCTGCCGGGCTTACCCGAGAAATCAGTCCAATCTAGGGTTGCATGAAAAAAAGGCAGCTCACGGGCATCGATGCTAATACTAAGGCGAAATTGACGGAATTGGGTCGACTTCCTAGTCGGAGGCTAACCAGAGGAAGTTTAGGGTCTCTACAGAGTTTTCACTGTTTTCACTCTATTAATGGTCTTATACCTAAGTTATTAATAAATGTTAGCACTTGTTGAATGTTAAGAGTTTTCTATTTTCTTTTTTTTCTCTTTTTTTTTTTCCTAATCTTTTTGCTTAGTGGATTTTTATTATGGGTCTAGGTCGAACAAGGGATGCCGAGAGAGACACCTAGGCATGCCGAACATGCAAGCCAAATAAATATAGGGGAAACGGTATCATGATAGAGCTAAGTATTCAGTATATATCCATGAATATTTATAAGGTATTCAACAAATTTCAATTCATATATAATATTATACATGGTTCTATTGTACAAAATCCATTCGGCCAGGGTCGGCAGCTATCCCGACTCGGGATGACAATCGGCTCGGGATAAAGAGCACATTCGGTGTGCCGATTGAGAAAAAGTGGGGACTAAAAGTCAACCGATCGGAAATCTCTGCGCAGGAGTCGACCGAATCCTCACCGGTGGTGGGTCTCTGCTCTTGTTCATATCTAGCTTGGATTTCTTATCGGCACGTTTCAACTGGAATATGTTCAAAGATATAAATGGGACCACCTCCCTCTATGTGCAGAGCTTCTTTTTTCCCCTTTGATGTTACTGATTTAGCTATAAACTGCATCATGTATTCTTCAGCTCTTAATTTTAACCTATGATCAGCGCCCCTATGACCGGGTAGAGAGCGTAGTCCACTTATAATGACCCACTCCTTTCTTGGTATTGATTTTTTATTTTTTTTATTTTTTTATTTTAATTTTTTTTTCTTCTTTTTTGTTCCTTTGCTTTTTCTGGTTTTCACTTTCTTTCTTGGGAATCCACCCAGTTTCAGTTGCCTTTCATTCCGGTCTATATTTTGTAGGGTAAATTGCCATGCCTGCACAGTTTTCAACCACATTCATACTCCGGTACCTCTGTACACTGTATACCATGTATGTAGGTAAACACGGCACCGCCCGGAAGGAGATCACCTGGGCATATACGTCACTTTAAGAGACATGAGTGATTTATTCTTTGTACTCCGTATATTGCAGGAACCCGAACCCGAAGTGTCATGGTCACTGTTACGTACCCATATCTAGTACTTGGCCCAGGAACCACATTATCATTCGTGCATTGGCACCAAGGACCCAGATATCTAACTGAATCCCGTATGTTTCTAGAAGGTGGTAAGAAGGTCGGGTGATCAGTTAGTTTTTATGCTCACATGTTGATTCTTTAGTACAGTTTACATATGTACATTGTGTAGTCCCATTGGATACCTATAAATCATCAATGGATATACCTAATTGTACAATGTATAATATACACACATACATCAATACCATATTCAACTCACGCGCATTCCTAACATTCCCCCATCCTCCACCTTCTCCACTAAAAAAAAAAAAGAGGAACCCAAACACGGAGTACATGGCGCTAAGAGATTGAAAACGACCAGAACAGACTTTTTTTGCCCGTGGAGTGAAATTTACAACCCTCGAACCCCGAATTCACCCCGAATTCACCCCATCCCATATTAAAAAAAACGTGGGACAGTAACAAAGATCCGGGCCCCCGTTTTTTTAAAAAAAAAGAAAATATTTTTTTTTGTTTTTTTGGTAGTAACTCTACGCGGAGTATCCACGGTACCCCAAGGGAAAGAACCAACTCCCAACTATTTAGTTCGCCCTCTTCCTTTCTCCCCCCCTTCTTTCTTTTCATTTGTTTTTCAAACTTGTTTTCTATTTATTTATTTCTGTTTGGATCTGTTCAATATGGGTGTCTCTACCTTTATGGATAAGATCAAGCCTGGGAAGGCTGAATCCCAATTCTCCTCCCAGGCCGCAACTCCTGCTCGTGCCGACTCGACTACCGCTGAGAAGGATAACCTCACTCTCGATGATAGCCCCGTCAAGTACCTGACCTGGCGGTCTTTTATCCTCGGTCTGTGTGTCTCTATGGGTGGATTCATCTTCGGATACTCTACTGGTTAGTGTCACACAGCCATTGCCACTGTAGATGCAACGTTAATAATAACCGAACCTTAGGTCAAATCTCGGGTTTCACTACCATGATCGATTTCAAGCAGCGCTTCGCTGAGTACAATGCCGCCACCGGAGAATATGCTTTCAGTAACGTTCGCAACGGTCTGATTGTCGGCCTGGTATGTTTGGAAAGACTGTTGCTGCATTCCCGTCATATACTAAACTCTATACTAGCTCTCTATCGGAACTATGATTGGTGCCCTGGTGGCTGCCCCCATTGCGGACCGCATTGGCCGCAAGTTCTCCATCTCCTTCTGGGCCCTCCTCCACATCGTCGGTATCATTGTACAGATTGCCACCACCGACAAATGGTACCAGGTTGCTCTCGGTCGTTGGGTTGCTGGTCTAGGTGTCGGTGCGCTTTCCAGCGTCGTCCCCATGTACCAGTCTGAGTCTGCCCCTCGCCAGGTCCGTGGTGCCATGGTCAGTGCTTTCCAGCTCTTCGTTGCCTTCGGTATCTTCATCTCGTACATTGTCAACTTCGGAACCGAGACCCTTGGTAACGCCGCCTCGTGGCGCATCACCATGGGCATTGGCTTTGCCTGGCCCCTGATCCTTGGTATCGGTACCCTCTTTTTGCCCGAGTCCCCTCGTTACGCCTACCGCCATGGTCGTGCCGAAGAGGCCCGCAATGTCATGTGCAAGCTCTACGGTGTCCCCCACAACCACCGTGTCGTTGCCCAGGAGATGGCCGATATGAAACAGAAGCTTGAGGAGGAGCTCGCCCACGGCAATGCTCCCTGGCAAGAAGTCTTCACCGGTCCCCGCATGCTGCACCGTATCTTGCTCGGTATCGCTCTGCAGTCTCTGCAACAGCTGACCGGTGCCAACTTCATCTTCTACTACGGAACCAGTATCTTCCAGGGTATCGGTCTGAGCAACTCTTACGTCACCTCCATCATTCTCGGTGCTGTCAACTTCGGTATGACCATGCCCGGTCTGTACATCGTCGAGCACTATGGTCGCCGCAAGTGTCTGATGTACGGTGCCGCTTGGATGTTCGTCTGCTTCATGATCTGGGCCTCCGTCGGCCACGAGATCCTGAACACCAACCCCTCCTCTCACCCCGCCGGTGTTGCCATGATTGTCTTCACTTGCTTCTTCATTGTCGGCTTCGCCACCACCTGGGGTCCTATCGTCTGGGCCATCTGTGGTGAGATGTACCCCTTCAAGTACCGTGCTGTCTGCATGGGTGTTGCTACTGCTGCCAACTGGACCTGGAACTTCTTGATCTCCTTCTTCACCCCCTTCATCTCCAACACCATCGACTTCCGCTACGGTTACGTCTTCGCTGCCTGCTGCTTCCTCGCCATTCTCGTTGTCTTCTTCTTCGTCAACGAGACCCAGGGCCGGACCCTTGAGGAGGTCGACACCATGTACGTCCTCCACGTCAAGCCCTGGAAGTCCTCCTCCTGGGTTCCCCCCGAGGGCATCATTGACGACCTGCACCGACCTTCCACCGGGGGTCGTAAGGAGGGTGAGGCCGGCACTGGTGAGCACCAGCACCACGACGAGTCCCAGGAAATTCGCGAGTAATGCGATAATGACTGAAAGGACAGCGCGTATCGTGCGTCCCTTTCCCTAAAACAAAAGATTCTGTGTTCATAATTAACTCTACTCCTTGATCAGTTGAGTCTCCACCATATCCCTATGGAGACCATGATTTAATAGCTACAAGCAAGGCTTGTTTTAGCAATATTATTTTTTTTTCATCAAATTGATCCAAGTCCGCTCTGGGGATCAGAGATCACAAAATCAGATATAATTCCATCCTCCCAATAATCTCATTGATTCCCAAATTCCATCCCAGTCCCCTTTCTAACCGCCCCATAAACAGCAGCAACATCTCCCTTGACCCCCCTGACCTCCTTAACATCCTCCAGAAGCCCATCCATAACCTCAACATTCCTCATCCGCAGTCCTCCCTCTTTCGCAATCCCATAAGCATGTCCCAGATCCTTCCGGGCAAGATCAACTGCAAAAAGCGGCTCCTCTCGGGTACAATAATCCCCACCCACCATTCTCTCCGCATAATTGGCAAATGGCCCTGGCGCAAAAAGCCCCAGCCATTCTTGCAACGGTTCAACCCCAAGGCCAGACGCCTCAGCGGCAACAAGCGCCTCAGCAAGAACACCGACAGTATTGAGAATGAACGTGTTACCCAGTACCTTCAGTGTGGACGCCCGTCCAACGTCTATATCAGCTCCACTTCCAGATGAGAGGTCAATCGTCTTCTTGGACACGACACCGTCGAAGAACGGCCGCACTTTCTCGATTGATGCGCGTTTTCCAGCCGGAAGGACGATAAGTTGTCCCGCGTCTGCCATATTTGGTGCCCCGAAGACCGGGCACGCGACGAAACCTGCTCCTCGCTCGTGGAAGGCTGCTTCAGTTCGTCGGGATGTATCCGGGTGCACGGTTGAGCAGTCGATTAAGGTCTTGTCAGACAGGTCTTGCGGGATTGTGGGATCCGACAGGATTGCGGTGACAACCGAGTCGAGGGCGGCGTCATCGCCGACGCAGGTAAAGATCAAATCAGATTCATTTACTGCTTCGGCGAGGGTTGTTACGGCTTTAGCGTTTGTGAGTTCAGACGCGTGGGCTGTTGCTCGTGCGGTTGTGCGGTTGTAGAGAAGGAGGGGGCCAGTTTGGGGACCTTTCTGGGCGATGTTTTGGCTCATGCCCTGGGATAGCTTGTTAGGAGGCTTCTTTAGAGGGAAGTGGTAACTTACACGGCCGATGTTGCCGAGACCTATCCATGCAACTCGTCCTGTCATGATTAGTAGAGATGGATAAGAGTCAAGACCGTAAGACCTCAAAGAATCGGGGACTTTATAAGTGTGGGGGGAACCTCGGGATGTGGGGTAAAACGGTTCAGATCTTATCCGGATGCGATGTAGTTTCCAAGGTTTCTATATACATATATTCCTAATATTGTACATTCTACTGGTATATGCATATTGGAATGCTCTTTTCAAAGGCTCAGCAAAAGCGTTTATTTGGGAAAATTCTCTTGGCACCTGCATATCACCATGAACATACTCCGTATATTGTAGACCATTGATGATAACCAAGAGCTGCCCTGGCCAAAAAACTTATGAAAAAGCATATGGAATCAGATCAAAACTTTGACGTGATCTAAAGCCTCGACTTCTCAACAATCGCAACATCCTGAAATGGCAACCCGAGATACATCCACATAAATGCAAACCTATAACAAAATCAGCATTCATTCAATGCAACGAGACCATACGAAACATACCGATCACTGCCGAAAAACGGCTGCTCTTTGCCCTCGGCATTCCGCACCCAAAACCACGGCGCGCCATACGCTCCCTTATCAAGAGCAATCTGCGTATTGGCCGTCAAAGCCTGCTTGAACTCCGGGCTTGATGCCGCGGCCAGGATTTTCCTGACTTCCGAGTCGGAGTACCCGTTGCTCTGGAATAGCTCAGCTAATTTCTCTGGCTTGCTGATGTCGACATTCTTGTAGAACATCCACTCCCACAGTGACAGGAAGGTGGCTTCGTACTGCTCGCGTGGAAAGTGGCTTTTAATGTAGATCATGCATCGTTGGGGCTGGTTGGTCAGTGAGGAAGAAATATTCCAAGATAGAGAGAGGATGATACCATGATTGAGAGGATTGGGAAGAAGTCTGGTGTCTGGATCTGCTGGACTCCGAAGTATGTACATGCTCGCTCCGAGTCGAACTTGGAGTACGCTGCTTTAGCGGGCAGTGTCCAGGGGGGTTTATTTCCTGCCCAAAGCGTCAACAATCTTGATAACGATCTTGATAAGAGAATCAGAATGATATTTGGGATACCTGAGCCAACATTAATCCCGCCTAAGAAGACCGGGTGGAATCTGTCTGGTTAGCACATATCCCATTTAACAACCAGGGATGCGCATACTCAATCTCGACCCCATGTGACTCTAGAGCTTTGCGATTCTTTCGTAGATAAAGAGTCGCATAGTATGAGTATGGCGATACTGTCGAAACAACAATCAACGAATGAAAAATCTAACGATCCCAAGGGTAGAACTGAGGGCTCCCATACCGCAGTCAACGTAAGCATCAATCTTGCCAGGCATGGCGAATAATTATCGATCAGATTATATTTAATTTCCTCCGTATTACCAGTCAGTGAACCAGCGAAGATAAGTTGAATATAGTGGAGGTTGCCGAAGTGGAGATGGACCGAGGCCCGCCGACGTTGATGAGGTGATCATTTTAATCCCAACCTTGGGAGGTTCTCCGGTTGGTTTCATATTGGATTACAATTGGAAAAAAAAAATTGGTTCAGTAGATACATTAAATTGAGGTATGTAGCAATATTCATTCGGTATCTCATCCCCTCAATCCTTGCGGCTGATAGCCGACTGTCGAGTATTGACCAGATCCAAGACATAAGGGTTCTCCTCGTACTGCGTCGCAGTTGCAACACGATGCAAAGACCGGCTAGATTGCCGAGATGCATAACGCGTGATCCTACGAGACGGAACAGTGGACAAAGTATCAGTATCACTCGAGTCGGCATCATCAGATACCCGAGTGGCCGAGTCTGTCTTATCCTTCTCCGAATCAGGCTCCTCGCTCCGGGCCACCTGGTTCCTCTCAGCAAGGCGGCGCATAAAAGCGTCCGCCTCAGAAGCATATGTACAGCGCTGCCTGATGCGCGCGCCATACTTGTAGAATATGAACGGGAATGGCACGCATGCAAGCGCCAAAAAGGCCGGAATCGACGAGGCCCAGTGAATGCCCAGGTTATGGTACATGTAGGTTGTGAAAAGCGGGAAGGCCATGCCGAACAGCGAGCGGAGGGCGGAATTTGCGGCTAGCACGGAGGCAGAGAATATCGTGTATGAGTCGATAAGGTAGTTAAACACGCTGAGGAAGACGAGAACCATGCCGAAACCAAAGGGCGCTCCAGCTGCGACTGAGGCCATCCAGTGGATGTTAGGCGAGTTCGCCCAGGCGAACCAGAATAAGCCGACCGGTAGTGCTATACCACCGACCATGCTCGGGGGTAGTCTCAGCTCGGGGGCGAGTCGGTCGGTGGTCTGGCTACATTTTTTGGCGTAGCGGAAATTCTCGGGGAATGTGTATATCACGGCCATCACCATACCGACGAGGATGCCGAGGAAGGCGAGACCGCCGACACCTTCGCTCCAGCCGCGGACTTGTTGAAAGACGATTGGGTAGGCGGCGAAAAGCATATAGAGTGTGCCATATATGATTGCCATATAGATGGAGAAAAGTAGCACAATTGGCTCACGGAAGAGCAGAATCCAAGGTCGGGAAAGCGCGGTTTTCAGCGTCTTGCCCATAGGAGTGGGGCCACGGTCGATGTCAAGCTGACTGCGATACACTTTGCCAGTCAGGGCAGACATCTTTTCTGCACGACGGCGCAATAGGACAGGTGCATATGTCTCTGGTAACAAGAATATGATACATAGCCAGAGCACACCCGAGAATGCAGCAAGTAGTCCCTCCACCCACCTCCAGCCGGCAGCGGCAGCTAGAAATCCTCCAATGACAGGGCCTAGTGTCGGTCCTAGGAAGGGTGCAGCAGCAAAAAGACTAATAGCGATACCACGCTGAGAAGCTGGAAACATATCTGCAATAGTACCGCCTCCATTTCCAAATGGCGATGATCCAAAGGAACCCGCCAGAAAACGCAGGATGATGAGCGTCTCAATATTCTTTGCACCCGCCGCGCCGGCATTGAACACGGTGAGGAACATGAACGAGATGGTAAAGATATGTCTCCGGCCGAACATCTCACTAAGGGGTGCCCAGATCAAGGGCCCAATGGCGAATCCGAGCACGAAGAGCGATACACCGAGAATGACGATTTCCTGGGCCGCACCAAAGTCCTCCATGATCTGTCTCATTCCACCTGAAAAGGCAGATGAGACCAACGACACTGCGAGAGTGATGAATGACACTAGCAGTGTAATAGACCACTTCTTGATTGGGGGGAAGTTCATAGGGTTGCGCGGGTCGGCAGGGATCCAGATCACGGCGTATGGATGGTCTTCAGTGCCTGAGCCTTTATATGGGAATTGCATGACTTCCTCGGTGACCACCTTTTGGTCGAAGATCAGGCGCCAGAAAGTGATTTTTGAAGGCTGCATAGCCTCGCCCTCGGGGACTATCATGCTGGACTCAGGCCAGCAGCTATTATAATGACGTGGACTTGGTATATGTGTATAATTTTATTGGATATCAATAATATAAGAGAGAAAAGAAAAAATAATAATATTGAATCGGTCCAAACGACCTCAAATATAACAAATATAACAAATATAACAAATATAACAAATATAACCGAAAGCAGCCTCGGTCTAAACCATTTGAAATGTATCATATACTATATATATATCTCGGCAATTAAATGCCTGCACAAATTTTCAGTGGAGTCACAATATAACCAACTTGACTGGCTCAAAGGTCGGCCCGAACGCCCATTCTTACGGCTTCCCGGAGGCTTGGATGCCTTGACATTTCTTTTCTTTTTTTCCTTTTCGCTATATCGTAGATTGAATAGGGCTATGATTGAAGTAGTGAATCCACAGTCTCATACAGAAAATGTGTTACCACCTCCCAATGTGCTTTATTTTTTTGTTACTGTACCATTTTATATAAATTCCAATTTCTCCATAATTCTCTTCCCCCATTTTGTACCTATTAGTATAATAGTAGCCTTGAGGACCAATCAAATATAGTGATATAGTGACAGACGAGACTTCTTCAGCTCCCCGTATTGTATATGCATTCGAGTATATTTTATTATATGTCATGGATATATCCCACTGATTCTCAAGATACCCCGATCACCATTGCATTGGTTTGATGGATTTTCTGCTCTTCCTTTGACTGCTCCACAGCCAGCAGCAAACGCGTGGAGCGAATGTGAAGTTCTATCAAGTCAACACGGGATGCTCTCCACAGTAGTAGCTACTCACCTTCCAAAATAACCTCATACCCAACCCAAGAGTCATCATCCCGATCATCCTGATGAATGAGCACTGGAAGAGACGGATCCCACGTCTTCGGCCGCACGCGCATTTTCAACCCAACGGTCTTGCTCATATCCACCCATAATATATCATCATCGGAAAACATCTGAGCCTTGTCAGAGTTCTCTTCCCAGTCAATCTCGGCGGTCTTCTTCATCCTCTCGCTTTGGCCACGCAACCACTCCCTCCATAACCGAACAAATCCATCCTCAATAGTCGATGCGCTCAACAGCAACGACGTTCCCGGCTTGACTTGCACTAGATTGGCCACCACACATAACTGTGAGAAATCCTCGTATCCATCTAGAGTAACCTCACGTATCACATCATCCTCTCCTTTGCCTTCTTGACCCCCATTAATGTCAGCCCGTATGAACCCCACCACCTCCGACAACAGAAGCATCCTACCTGGCGGGAAACCGAACTTGGAGCCAATTGCGCCTCGTTCATCTTCTTCATCGCTGCTTACCTCTGGACGGAAGCGCGAATATAGTCCTGTCACCCTACCTAGGTGGTGGGCGGCATCGATATTCTCGTATAACAGACCCGTTCCATCATGATGCTCATTCAGTCCATCTGTACCGAGGTATTTGCAGAAGACGTGTGGCTCAGTGAGCTTTGAGCTAGGATGGAAGCATTCCAGCAGTAGTTTATATTCCTTAAGTGGCATGCTAAGAAGCAGGCGGTAGTGGAGGATTCTTAGGACCAGGGCGTGGAACCGATGGTTGACTGACGTGAGTGGGAGAAGTGCCCGGGTTGAGAAGTAGGATAGAATTTGAATGAATACCTAGAGATAGGTTTAGATCCATTGCCCAGGGTATACCCTTGTATACATACTTCGTTAGGTAGCGAGTTCAAGGTCATTGCGGGGTTGGCGGGGTTCATAGTGATTATTGTGTGTTAATCTGGATACAACCTGGAAATAGAGGTCATTGACGCTAGTTAGTATACTCCAAAGGGTCAAAATTTTAACAAAAAGGAACAACAAGGTGTGAGTTACACTGCTGTTGATCTCTGTTGTGCTATCAACACACAACAGATTGTACGACGATAAGCGATAAGTGATGTCATAGCACGTGAGGCGGGCATAAATTTCCTTTTCGGGGATTTTTTTAAATGCGCCAGTCCACTGCCAGTCCACTGCCAGCCCACCTCACCACCCATGTGGGACACCAACTAGGGAAGTCTGGTTTTTATCGGTTAGTTGCGGCATTCAATTGCCTCTTTCAGCTGAACTCAGGTCAAACGGTCCCCCCAAATGTGCCTGTTTCCCCGGAAAATTGCGGGATCCCGATTCCTGTACGGCTCACCGAGAGAAAGACGGAGATGCCAAGACGTTGTATGCCAATATATATTGTTTCTACAACTTCGCCATGCTATATTAGTTAGGCAAGATCCACCTGTAGCCTCCTATATAATACTTTGGCCTCGCTTAACAGCTGTAACCTGACACATTCCTTTACTCCGGAGACCCCGCCTCCCCATCATTCGTCCAACCCCGACCCTTTCCCAACTATTTTCGGGGATTCCTCTTTTCTCTTCCTTTGTTCTTCTCTCCCCTCCAAGGTATCATTGCGATCATTTCCAATCTATAGCCATGGAAAACGTACTCGACGACATTTCCCACCGGAGATACAACCCCCTCCGTGGCTCCTCCATATTGGTCTCTCCCCACCGAACCAAGCGCCCCTGGCAGTGAGTATTGTTGTCATAAAAAAAAGACACTGCGCAACAGACCAACTAACCATACAACACTCTAGAGGAGCACAGGAGAGCGCCTCCAAGACAACCCTGCCCAACTACGACCCCAAATGCTACCTGTGTCCTGGGAACGAGCGCGCCCAGGGCGATACCAACCCCAATTATGAGAGCACCTTCGTATTTGTGAATGACTACAGCGCCGTGAAGGAAGAACAAGCGGCCTATGAGCCCTCAAACCAGGATGGTACGTCCAAACCGCCCAGCGCATCCACACCACACACCCTAAGCCTAAAACTCACAGAACTCGAATCGCGGTTCCTCAAAGCCGAGCCCGTAACGGGCAAGTGCTACGTGCTCACCTTCTCAGCCGCGCACAACCTCACCCTCGCCGACCTGGCACCTCAAGAGATCGTGCCCGTGATCGATGCCTGGACAGAAATCTACACAGCGCACCTGTCCCCGACCTCGCCGCTAGCGAAGGCGGCATCCCCAACAACGCTGCAGCCAACATCCACCTTGACTAGCGCCACCAAGCCAAAGGAGCAGTATCGGTACATGCAGATCTTCGAAAACAAGGGCGCGGCCATGGGGTGCTCGAACCCGCACCCGCATGGGCAGGTGTGGACGACCAGCTCAATGCCGGAAGAGCCCGCTGCCGAAATGGACCAGCTGACCAAGTACCGCCGGCAACACGGCGGTAGCCACCTGCTGGAGGACTATGCGGCGCTGGAGAACCGCAAGCAGGAGCGCGTTGTGTTCGAGAACGATGCCTTCCTGGTTGTCTGTCCGTGGTGGGCTACCTGGCCGTTTGAGACGATTATTGTGAGCCGCACGCACAAGCGCGCGCTAGTGGATTTGTCCGAGACCGATAAGATGCTGCTTGCTGAGGCAATCGCCGAGATCACCCGTCGCTACGATAATCTCTTCGAGACGCACTTCCCTTACAGTATGGGTATTCACCAGGCTCCGCTTGATGGTACCGAGGAGGAGATTGAGGCGTCATACCTGCACTTGCACTTCTATCCGCCTCTGCTCCGAAGCGCTACCGTGCGCAAGTTCTTGGTTGGCTATGAGCTTATGGCGGAGCCTCAACGTGATATCACCCCCGAGCAAGCTGCTGCTAAGCTGCGGGCTTGCGGTGGTGAGCTGTACAGGAAGAAGATTGACTCGTGAAGTTGTTTCGGAAGTAATAAAGAAAATAAATGAAGTCTGGGCGGGGTTATCCCAGAGTTGAAGATATTCCATCTTATGTGCTATATATATTATTTCCCCCGCAAAGGCTGTTGTACATAGTTGTGATCCAACATGCAATGCTCAGTTCCATAGCTATTTGTTGAACCATCCCCCTCTCCAAATCAGCAACTTAACCCAGGTAGGCCTCGCGCTGGGTCAACATCCAAGCCAGCGAGCCCGACGCAACAATCAAAGGATTCAAGAACCGACCCTTGAGCGAGGCATTGCCGAAGACGAGCTCGCCGATAAAGTGCGAGAGCGCAATGCCGTAAGTCCACATTCCAAGGTCATACGCGACAGAGTTTGTGATGTTGTAAGCAGCGGTCATGCGAATGACTGCAGAGAGGAAGGTCCAGGTTCCGAAGACGCGGCCGGAGAGCGGTGTTGCGGGGACCGTGCCATTACTGTAGAGTAGGGAGGTGTATTTCGGAGAGGTGTAGGCTTGCAGGCTATTAAGAGCGGAGACGACCGAAACCTATATAGAGAGGTTGGGGTTAGCTTGGAGAATAAGAACAGTTGTGATGGGATAAACACGGGCAAAACTGACGAAGAAAAGCCATTTGGGCAGGAAGCCCTCGGAATGGGGAAGATAGGCAAGGTATTGGTCCATTTTTGAGCGAGTGTCCCTTTTGCTTTGATCTGAAGGGAGTTGTTTTTTGCATGCGACACTTGGAGCGACTTGGAGGCCGAGGATGTTTTCGGGCAGTCTTGGCGTTTGATCTTCCCCCAACAAGCCTCACGTCGGTTTGCTCAACCTTTTTTTTCCCCTTCTGCCAACTTTCTGTTATTCACGTTTCTTTACTCATTATGGATCTCTCGAAGCATATTGAGTGTCTCTTGCAATGGCCAGCCCATATCGCCCCGGGTTTGCCCACTTACGGTGCGCTGTTCCTCCTGGCGACCGGAGGGTTGGTTATTGCCCGCAAGGTCTGGACGTTCGTGCGGGTGCTTCTCAGTCTGTTCGTGCTTCCGGGTAAACCGGTACGTAATCTTGATATTCAGGTCTCCAAAAATGAAAAAAAGGATGGAGCTGACTAGAATCATTGAATAGCTTCGCTCGTTTGGTCCCCCCGGTAGCTGGGCCGTGGTAACAGGCGCCTCAGACGGCCTGGGCAAGGAATTCGCGCTGCAATTGGCAAAGTCGAAGTTCAACATCGTGCTTGTATCCCGAACAGCCTCAAAGCTGGCAACACTGTCAGAGGATATCAGCAAGCAGTTCCCGCAAGTGCAGACCAAGACTCTCGCAATGGATTTCTCACGCAATGCCGACGCCGACTACCAGGCGCTGAGCGAACTGGTCTCTGATCTGGACGTGTCCGTGTTAGTCAACAACGTCGGTCTAAGCCACTCGATCCCCGTTCCATTCGCGCAGACCCCCGCCGCCGAGATGGCCGATATCGTGACTATCAACTGCACCGGCACGCTCCGCGTCACTCAGCTTGTCGTGCCGGGCATGATGCAGCGCCGCCGCGGTCTGATTCTGACCATGGGCTCTTTCGGCGGTCTCCTGCCTACCCCGTTCCTCGCCACTTACTCCGGCAGCAAGGCTTTCCTTCAACACTGGTCTACTGCTCTTGGCGGCGAGTTGGCCCCTTACGGCATTGATGTTGAACTTGTTCAAGCCTACCTGATTACCTCTGCCATGTCCAAGATCCGTCGTGCCTCGGCTTCTATCCCTACCCCGCGCGCTTTCGTTCGCTCCGTTCTGACGAAGATTGGTCGCAGCGGTGGCTCGCCCACCTACGCCTACAGTTCATCGCCCTACTGGAGTCATGGCGTCATGGCTTGGTTCTTGACTTCTGTGTCCGGGACTATGGGCAAGTTTGTTCTTGGGCAAAACAAGTCTATGCACGAGAGCATTCGGAAGCGCGCTCTCCGGAAGGCTGAACGTGAGAATGCGAAGAAGAGCACCTGATCTGCTCGGTTTGCTCGATTTTCTGTTGTGGAGCAGAGGGAGATGCAATTCCTGAGCGAGATTCATATATTATTCGAAACGCATGATGGG
Organism: Penicillium sp. CF05; assembly: GCA_002916455.1. Lineage (NCBI taxonomy): Eukaryota > Fungi > Ascomycota > Eurotiomycetes > Eurotiales > Aspergillaceae > Penicillium > Penicillium sp. CF05. The sequence goes on along the minus strand of PKQL01000524.1, from coordinate 2,752 downwards.
CTCGACTAATTGTATAAACATAAAAATGACAAGGAGATAATGGGAACACATCAATACCTAAAGGTCATTGTATTCTATAGAAAAACAAATAAGAGACTCCTCACAACTTTGCTATCGACCTCGTATACCTCCAGGGCTGACCTCGGTAGAATTCTTATCGATAAGCCATTATCACCCCACTTCTCCAGGGCTCACTCCCCGTGGTCGTGTATGATCCATAATGACCAAGCTAAAAACTGCATGCTGCAAATTAAACTGACAAAGCATGTCTCGATCGACCTACCCCGTCAGTGTGATCGATGACGCCTCATACAAAACCTCCACGGACAACCGCATTCATCTTCTCCTTGCCGCAACTGGCTCAGTCGCGACTATCAAAATAGCCAATATTATCCGCGCCTTCTCCCCTCATGTCCACAGGCTCTCGATAAGAGTGATCCTCACCACCAAAGCCAAACAATTCCTAGCCGGCCAGTCCGCCGAGCAGCCCACCGTGTCGTCCCTCGGTTCCCTCCCGGGCGTAGAAGCCGTCTATGACGATGACGCGGAGTGGGGGCCAGAGCCCTGGCGCCGCGGTGTTGATATCTTGCACATCTCTCTTCGACGCTGGGCGGATATCCTTGTCATTGCTCCTCTTTCCGCAAACACCTTGGCCAAGCTCGCCAACGGACTTAGCGATAACCTATTGACGTCCGTATGTCGAGCGTGGGATACAGACGGCCAGGTTGACGGGAAACGGAAACGGATTGTAGTTGCACCGGCCATGAATACGGCTATGTGGCGACACCCAGTGACGGCCCAACATATCCGGGTGCTAGAGGTCGAATGGGGTATTGGAAAAGACAACAAGGGAAGTGAGACAGGCTGGTTCGAGGTTCTGCAACCGCAATCGTCGAAGGTGTTGGCTTGCGGGGACGTGGGGAGTGGAGCTATGTTGGAATGGACCGAGATAGTCAAGATTATTGAGGATAGGTTGGGATTGAGTGATTAGACTTGGAGTAGTTAGGATCTGGCTTTGCCCATTCCTGCCCTCTTTACCACATCCAACTCGTATTCCCATTCTTGTGATTTGAGTCCGTTATGATATATCATGTATTCTCTTCCCCAATTTCCGTATTTTCTTTGATTTTCTGACAAAGGGCTGCGGATCAAGGCCTAAGATAAATTCCCTATGGGAATGGAGATGATTCTTCCCTAGACTCATGTAACCACGCTGTAAATTTGTAGTTCCAAAGAAGTTTCAAAGGAGAATACAGAAATGTGGCTACTCTCTCGGCCTTGAAATGCCAAATTCTAACTTCCAACTTCCAAAAAAGAAAAATAATAATAATAACAAAGAAATGTGTGTGTGGCCATGTTTTCGCCAAATAAGACATAAAATGGAACGTGGCCATGCTGGCTTTAGAAACCTACCCCCCGGGCTACATCACTTGTTCTTCTTCTTCTTCTTCTTCTTCTTCTTCTTCTTCTACCATGAGCACTACTAGATAGAAGAAACAGAAGCCTCAGGTAAAGAAACTTCCCCTTTTCCGCTATACTTTTCGGTCTGACATACCCTAAAAGGAAGACCCTCCTGCAGAACGCCAGCAAAAGAAACCAAAGATGTCCTCTTACACCCATCCCCCTTACATAGTACAAAATATCCCGCTTGTTCGAAGCGTGAATACAGGGATGATCTTTTTTAGATGAGAGAAATGATCGAGGCGGGCATGTTGGGCTGGCCCGGGCCGAAAAACAACCGCGACTTGCTCTATTCGCTCGCATTCACCGCGGAGGCCCATTCGTGGGCCATTGAAAATGTGAAGTCCGATGAGGAGATGAACCGTCTCTCCAAAACCCAAAAGCAGGCCATTATCAGCAGCCTCGCGGGTTACTGCGTGCAAGAGAAATGGGATGACTTTAAGGGACTCCTTCCAGATACGGTTCATGAGCTGATCAATGAGGTATTGATGGAAGCCCTGGTCTACAAAGAAATCTTTGGCAAGCTTTTCATGAACCCTTGGTGGTACTTGGACGGGAAGATGAGACGTTCAGTGCACGGCTGCAGCATCTGTATGACAGGTTCTATGAAAGTATGTCATGCAACCTTTCCCATCCCAGAAAAAGATATGTTTCATTGACCACGGTCCTTCATTGCTTATAGTCAACCCACTCATGGCATCACTGTGGGGATCCGAAACCAACCGCCTCGCAAACTCGGCGAATGTACAGCAGGCAGCAAGCACACTACTTGGAACCTATCATAAGGACCGCCGCGAGTCTTTCGTCGATCAATTTGTGAATGACACTCTCTCCGTCGAGCCTATCCGCTGGCTACTTAGAGAGCTATCAAGCAAGGAGGATGCGGAAGCGGGACAAAAGACTTCACCGAATTTTCACGATGGCAATGGAAGGTGCTGCACTCATGGGAAATATACGAGGCCACATTGATTTTGAGGGGCTGGCAGAGCTGCCTGAGACATTCACCTCGGTTGACAGGTTGAATAGAGAGGTGGTTGCACATGACTACAATTTCCTATACGACGATCACACCAGACTGGATGGTGGTCGGATCTTGATGGCTGTATACCCAGGGATTGTTCGCAGATATATTTGTGCACGTTCAAGATCAGATCACCGAGTACTACGGGGCATATGTCGTGGTGGGTCTCCCAAGGGAGAAGAAGTACATAAATGATCTAATATGATCTTGTTCATCGGCATTTGTATCCATTCGTATAACTACCTGGAGGTAGATAGATAGAATATATAT
>PKQL01000523.1:0-20818 GCA_002916455.1 Penicillium sp. CF05 | reverse complement strand
GTATTTATACCCTGGGGGTCAGGAGGGGTCCTGGAGGGGATCAGGAGAGTAGGAAGTACCTTTGTACCTGGGATGTCCTCGCGGGGACCCCCCATTTCTCAACTTCCCCTCTTCAACTATCTGCCCGGCAAGTTCAGCCCACCTTTCATGATCAATGAGACAGTAGTGTAGTCCTGGATAGTCTCAATAGTCGTAAAAAGAAGATGCGACTGTGTATACACTCTACAGACTTACACCACCTGCATGATAATATTGACAGTCTCACGTCTCGGCGGAGTTGGTTCGATGGTATCCCAGCTCTAATTCCAGCTGTGTCTCATAGAAATGCGCCATATTGTTGATTGAAGATGTACGCCGTTGAAGTAAGATTTATAGATCATTAAGGTTACACCCGTGGACGCTAAACTGTATTTGGTATGGCGTATATGCACGGTCCTTGTGTCTCGTCCCGAGGTCGTACAACCTTCGAAGGTCCCAAGGTTGGCAGTGGAGGCTCAGGTAGGTACCTAGGTAGGTAAACAGAGAGTTCGTATGAATTACATATCAGCTACTAACGGAAATACTAGGAGTTAACGATGTATCTGGAAAGTTTGTGGCGTGTTAGTCATGGCTTGCGAGTATCTGCAAGCGGGCTCCCGAGGTTGCATTATGCCCACATGGGGATTTTGGAGGGAGATAGAATACGGACACACGAGTAGTACAGAGAGATAGACATCCTAATCATACTGTGGCCATACCGTGAGTTACTACGATCGTCTCATCCTCAGCTTCGCTTTATCCACTTGTGGATGCTTTGGATCGATCTTCTCATCTGTGGGACCTCGAATTCGACGCCACTAGTCTCGATGTCTAGAAGGTACATAAAGATCTCTCGACCTGTCTAACCATCAGATACACAGCCTGATTCGTTCCCCTCGAACCGCTCGCTTCGTTGTTAGGCTGGACCGCGTGGAAGTCTTGACCGTACCGGGTCGGCTGAATAATGAATATGGTCCCCACGACACCGCGCAGGTCGCCAGAATGGGTTATTGATCGTGTGTACCCAGTATCGGGTGCTGGAACAACAGGGGCCTAGAATATGATGTGGATACTATTTGGGCACACTTTCGAGGACCTAGACGGTACTGTCGGCTTGAACTACATTGCGACCGAGGACTAATGGGTGGGAGTCTATAGGGCGACGCAATGTACAAAGCGGTTGATCTTTAGTACGTCTTTAGGGGCTATTGGGACCATGAATGGCATGGAGATGCATAATTTATTGGGTGTATGGAAGGCTATAGATGAAGGGAGCAGATAGAGAAGGGAACCGTGCCATGCGAGAAACATTGATGCCAAAGATTCCCAACGACCATTGCGTAGTCCATGTGAGCGTTATCCCCTATATGGTGTCGTAGGCCGGGGTGTGTGCTTAGGTTGGTCGCGGGTATTGAGAAAGGTGCGCGTGAGAATTCGGTATTCGGGTTGCCGGAAATCGTGGTATGATTCGTCGATGAGATTCAGTAAAGGCTTGCGAGGGAGTGCGCGGTGTGCTCTGTGAATAAGGATCAGTCGAAGCTCGCGAAAGTGGAGGAGTTACGCGGTGTGTATTGTCGATGAGGGCCGGTCCAAGCTCGCGATAGTAAAGGAGGATGGAAGGGAGGCCTGCGTAGTGCTTTGTGAATGAAGCTCGCTGACGAGAACATCCGAGTCGCGTGCTGATTTTGTCGGGTAATTGTGATGGGGACAGCGAGGTATGAGCGTGGGATGCGTAGAGGATATAGTGAGGCCATTAGAAAAATAAGGCGAATGCATAAACACGGGCTTGTAACCTTCTCAGGCGCTAGTGCTAGTCAAGGCCCATAAATATCATGGGGATACAGGGTGTATTGTGTGAATGGAAGCTATAAAGAACGGGAGGGGTACGGGAAGAGACCAGGCTATAGCAGAAGCCTTTAGGCCAAACAAGTATCTACTGAACCAGCTCTGGATATAATACAGCAAGAGCATCTGAAATCTGGAGTCTTCTTGTCAACGCTCGAAGCATACCCCGACCAGTCAAAAGGAGTATGGACGCTAATGAAAGTGTAGGTATGGAAGAAGGGTACATTCCCACAGATTTCCCGGAATCCAGGGCCATCAGGTGAGTTGGTACACCAACAAGCAGTTACCCAGGCGTCAAGGTCTGCACCATCCAAAGTATCGTCGAAGACCGTGAAGCAGTGAAGACAACGCACGACAATGCGACAGGATTGGCCACCTAACCCCTCCCCTCGGTATATTCACTGACGAAAGTGAATACAACAGGCGCATAGGCGCTGCAGCTGTGAAAGATACATTAGGTGTCGAAAGAGGGTGCCAGATGGGCGACGAAGACATGTTCACCGTGTACGCAGCCAAGCTCAGAAGCGTCGAAATGGCCCTGCAGAAGATTCAAGAAGGCTGATACCGGACAGCGGGGAGGATAAATGGACGGAGACGGCGGGGATGAAAGCGAGGAAAGCGAGCAAATCGAGAAGCCTGATCGAATTACCAGGTAAGAAGACACTATATTACTGGAAAAGTCAGAGAGAAGCCACATCTTCGGTCACCATACAGATGCGGACCAGTATGAATGTATTGAGATTGTTTCCGGGAAAGGTCGAAGGTTGGGCTCGCCGGGATTGGTTTGTGGTTGAATACCATAGTGTGCCATATATGTTGAATGCCTGGCGTTCGAAGCGTCGCGGGCAGATCTGCTTGGCGAACTGGACGGCCGCGGAATATCAGCGAGACTTTGCAAATGGCGATACTCACTAAGGCATCGGTAGTTTCATTCGGGGCAAATTTCATGGCGAAACCGGGTCTCTTGGGAAAGTTTCAGTGCGTAGACTTCATGGCCACAGGCATAAGACTGCCGCGACTGTCGGTGAATGAGGTACACAATCGCAACAACACCACCATCATCACCACCTCAAAATCAGGGAAACTAGGCCACAGAGATCACGAGGCCGAGAGGGCACCACACAGGGGATAACGGCCGGGTCTGCGTCCCTCGCCACCAAGTTCACCACCCGAGCGCCTAATTCCGTGGGCGGCATCAAGGATATGAACGACTGGCACGAGGACGAAGGGGGCTAGCCATGGGATGCACGAAGGTAATCTGTTCGTATTTGTGGACTTCACGAAACTCGTGGGAACACGGGGAGACGGCGAGCTTTGGTAATACGAGGTCGACGGGGGTGAGGATGCCGGTGAAGGACGGATGGAGACGTGCATATGGAGAGATACGGGCAATTGAGCAATGTGGGCCAGAATGTGGGATACTAATATAACGAACGGTACGGGCCGGTGCTGAATTTCGGGGTCAATTGGTATTTCCAGGCGGTATATCCTTGCTAGTTTCCTTCTTCACGGAACGCAACCCCGATACTAAAATCCAGCAAAAGTACGAGCAGGTGATTGACGCTACAAAGGTGTCAAGGACGTAATTTTATGAATTATGTTGGCCAGTCTGTCATGCTTGGATGGATACAACAGGGCCCGCTACCCTTTGGCTGACGTAGGCGATATATCCAACGCGGAAATGATTTGCCTCGGTGGAGTGTATTACTATTCGGCTAGAAGTGCGTCTTCCAACGATCGCAGGCTGCGATTTCCCATGGGTCATGGTGGGCCGTTGTAATTGTCTTGCAGAGTACTTTGGCAATAAACTGATCTTAGTGCGGCTATTAATATTCCGAAGACCAGTATCGCGGTCCATTGGCAACCATAGTGGGCCTCATAAAAGAACTGCCCTACTAATCGGGGATTGATACCTCGGTAGGCTCCTCATAAGTAGTCATTTCTTAATACTACTACCTAAGTAATTTGGAGAGAATATCCAGTGGCATTAGTTCAAACCCGAGATGGATCTAGCAAGACTATTGCAGATGATTTATAGTACCGGTGCCCATCAAGACATTTACTCTTACAATGGGGAATGAACAATCAGAAAATAAGAATGATTTGCTCGATTCCACGGGACCATAATGCATAAAAGTAGTGATAAAAATTAAGAGTCGGCATCGGTAATCATCCGCATAGGGCCCTGGAGGATCCTCGCCCCTTGGGATACATGCTTTTGTGACGCAAAAATAGAAGCATTCAACTTCTTCAGACTATCTTTGATGCGAGCGAGAACAACTCTAGATAGCAAATTGTGCAACTTCGCTTCGTGACTTCTTCTATATCCCCGTAAAGTTCTTCCAAAGTGCCGCAATTCGTAAAGGCTGACCTGATGTATTGCGAGAGTGTTCGCTCTGCATTTCTGTGTCCGTCCTCAGCACCTCCGATAGCGGCACCTTCTTTCTCTGCATGTGCATCTCGGCCTTCGCCTGGGCAACAATCCCATCCAGGCTGAGCATGTCGAACAAATCTGGGTGATGCACTCATCTTGGCGAATCGTCAACTTCGTCGTTTTCGATGCTGTCGGTGGTCCTGGACGGTTCGATGTGTGATACCGGTGCTGGCCTGGGGGTGTGGGGCGGGGCGTGACCCTGTGGTGTATTCCCTCGATCTCCTGGCCTGGGTGTCTGCTGTTTGGGGAATTTTTGGGCTGTTGTTTTTGCTTGCGAATCGCTGTCGCTGGTGATTGCAGGTCAACCTTCCTGTTCCATACCTATGGCGACAGAGACCACTGACTGAGACTATCCCAGGAGCCGCGTTGTCACCGTGAAATCTACGACGCACGGAATCGCAGACGTTTCGGTGAGCGTTCCCTCAACCATCCAACTTATTGAATAGGTCTTGCCCCAATTCCTCGAATGCCGGACATTCGAGCAACGATATCGAGAAGTCAGGTTTTTAACTCACAAACCCACCGTGGAGTGTCTGCTCTCTTAGCCTTCGACAAGGACGAAACGAAGGCAACAATTACCGTCCATGTCTATATCATGCCAGAATATATAGCCTCTCGTTGACGAGTCTAAGTACTCTAAAGTCCTTTTTCACGGTAATTTGATCATCTTCCGCGTGCACCTCGATATCCTCCTTGTCGTCGCCTTCGCCCATTCATGGAAAGTCGTCTTGGATGCTCACTTCGTCGTCTGGCTGATCACTTTCTTGGTCGCCGCTGCGAGACAGAGATATTGGTTGTAGGGATTTTGAAATATGGGCGTGAATGGTTCTATCGCCTTAGGCTTCGCAACTGAATCTAGCAATGCAGCGATCCGCCCACTCAGTTCAATGTTTATCCCATTCGCGGCGCACCACCGTGAACGTTGTCGGCAATCAGTGAGATCGACCTCCCTAAATGGCATCCCCGGTCTTTTTTACGTGGAGGGCTGCTTGATTGTCGGTAAAGATCGCTGTTGTCAAGCATGCGGTTCCATCCCGTATCCTGATCTCGATTTCACGTACCAGGTTCATGGCGCTATCGAGCCCTTGTCCTGCTGTCCTTAAGAGCAGCGTCTTTCCATTGTTGGTTCCTGCGTCCAGATAACCTCAGTGCCTTCTAATGATTTCATTGGTCTCGAGGAATCAGCTACATGGCAGCATCGCTGCCAATAGAGGCGAAACAACACCGAATAGTATCATGATATGATTGACAGAGGTGAGCCGACATCCAGATATGTGAGGTTGCTAGCTGTACACACAGAACAACCTTGGAACTGACGCATTATTCAGCTTCATTCCCAATAGCTTCACGTTCCAAGGTATCTATGGATAGCATACAGTCTTCTCTCCTTCTAATTACAATGATCAGCTGGTGCCCGCAGGCTTTGTTTCCATTCCTGTCGTTCCTTTTTCAGGTTGATCCCAGTGCTTACGGATAGTTTCAGACAATCGTTAGTCTCACTCGCCATATGCCGCGACAGATTGCAGACATCTAGCAATCCGGACCTTCCTTCCTTATTGCTTCCTGCATTAGGTTCATGATGTATTTGTTGTCCCGTTTTGCCACCTGTGACACCGGCGTCTGTCCTAATTCATCCATCGCGTCCGGGTCAACCTTGCCGGTGTCGAGGAGCCGTTTGACAATGGCTTCATGCCCGCCTGCCGCCGCGTGGGATAGGGGCGTCCGCCTATCGTGATCGTTCGCGTCGTTCTTTCATTGGAGACATGATGATAGTTCGTGCTTCAAGGGACTTGCCTCTGAACACGGAAATTACCTTCTGGTACAAAGCACCCATCAGCGATCCCAAAGAACCACCCGTCAACCTACAGCACTGGGGCTTCAAGTGCGATTGTATATTATGCCTGGACACACGAAGTGCTAGCAAGAGTCTCCTATCATACCGAAAGGGAATTTCATCTGAGCTTCAAAAATTATTCAAGACATCCAAGATGAATTTGCGAAAGATTGAAGACACGATTTCCAGCCTTGCAAGCACGTATTGCCGATCAGCTTCTGAAGTCCCTTGTCTTGCACTTGGTTCACCGTATCTGTCTCTTGCTGCGATCTATGCTGCATCTGTAAAACATGAAAAGGCTGTGCAATTTGGATTGATGTACCTAGAGTCACTTGGTTTCGTTATCAAAGGAGGAAATATTCCTCATGTCTCGGATGCTCCATTAGTTGTCCAAAAATGGGGCCTGATGACTGATGGAGTTGTGGGATGCTGGATGATCCTGTGCCGTGCATATCAAGAGCTCGCGCCTACTCCCGCGTCCCAAGCTGAGGGATATGCCAGACTCTCCTACAGAATCTGCGTTGGCGAAGATGACACTTTTGATCAGACATACAGCAGCTTACCAAATCGAGTGGATGGCCTTTTGATGACTGTAAAGTAGTCATGCGATGTCATAACGCGATGAGTGGTCATTTTTCGACTCGTGACGCGGCAGAAGCAGCAAGCCCCTGAAATGTACCTCAAGTTAGTTCGTAGAGGGGCGTTTCTTTTTCCCTTCCTTTTGTTTTTTTCTCTTTCCTTCTTTTTTTTTTTACGCAGACTCTAAGAAGCAAATGTTGAATGTCTCATTTTCCTGGTAGAGTAGGCCTCACACTACCTTGTGAGGCAGCATATCCAAAGCATTATTCAAGGTGTGACCACGCATATAAAATGCAGTTGCAACTTTAGCTTCGTTGTAAACAGGTTTGTTACAACACTATATCATATCCGAGTGGTTCTACCGTAAAACAACGATATCCAGCTTAAATAGCCAAATTTTTGTATCTGCATGTCATCATTACGACCCTTCCATAATAATGCAAGGCAAGATTTTTGCCACTAACACGAGATACTCCGCACCGTATATAGGCGGTCACGAAGCGTTTTTTCCCTCGATATACACTCGTCGGGGTTTCCGAAGATTGCAATATCAAAGCTCCTAATCATCCTAACCATGTCTTTCCACCGCAGCGCATGCGATGTTCGTCTAAGGGCCGAGTCCGGTTGCACATTCCTGTGTGCGATTTGCAACAACGAGGAGGGTAGTGGTCTTGCCGACAATATCCCTCTCGATGAATGTCTCGGAAATGAAGATGGTGAGACACTTCGTAAAACATATTATACTTGACTTGACCAACCGTCTTTAGGCCACTTCAGTTGGGGCGGTAGAAATTTCAGCCACGATGCACGTAATATCAGCCTTACCAGGGGACCAGATCGAACGCCTGTGCTTCATTCTGATCTCCGGAATTCCTCTGGTGAATTTGTACCCAGCGAAATTGATCTGGCTTCGCACATAGCCAATATCGACGGCAAGCTTGTTTACTTGTACTAAATGTCATTCTGAGAATGGGAGACTATCATACTAAGTTAGCTACGTATCTTATATCATGTCCTTTAACCATCAAAAGCCAAACAAGCCATCATTTGGCAATATTTATAATTTTGTTGTGAGGAGCAGTTGCAAATATTACTAGGAACGGATTGCTTTGACTACGAAACTTTAATATTAAACGCTTTGGGGTAATAGAGGAGTATGCCACTTTGTAACACCCTTGACCTCCAATATCATGGTTGATTCCACTACCTGACACACATTGCCTTAGTGACCAACCCAAGCCCTCTAATTACCCTATTGAATGCGGTTATGTGGTTGTTGCTATGATTCTGAATGCCGAAATGATATGGATTAGCGACGTCCCCTACACCGTGTTCAAGTGCCGTCTTTTCTCGTTGGTCGGAACTAAAGCGCGGCTGGGGTGGTTTGATAAGCTAGAAAAATATTCTTGAATAGAGATTTTGTATGTTCAATGATATTCCGTATTATGATATAGGCCGTGAGGTATGAGTTTAATGTATATTTTTACTGGGCAACTCCGTGGCGCTTCAAACCCTGTAGGTCGGGGATCTCTTGGTCACCCCCTCGGTTCTCTGCCTGAATCTTAACGTCTTCTTCAGGACCACCAGTGCCCTTGAACTGGCCAGCTTTGGGGAGTCTATGATTAAGAAAAGTTGTTAGTAGTTGTACGATAGCGAGGGCGATGGGATAGAATATTCCTTACCGGTTGCGATCATCACGAGTGCCACCCTCATCCTCGGGGATCACACGGTGGTCGCTGCCGGAAGCAGTTGAGCCGGGGCCGTACTTGAGACCGGCGGGCTGGTCAAACTTATTCTCGACCATCTCGTTGACACCGGACTCAAGAGCTAAATCATTATTAGTATGCAAGGCAATTGAGGTGATATCATAGTACAACGTAGCGAAACGTACTTGAGTCACTCTTTTTGCCGAGACCCTGCTTAGCCTGGTAAGAGTTGAGGTCTTTCTCAGCGTTGAAGGCTGTCTGCTTAAGTTCCTCGGTGGTAGGCATTATGTGTGTAGAGTGTGTAGATTGTGAAGGGAGTTGAGAGAAGGAATTGAGAGTATGAAATTATGTTAATAGCGGAGAAGACTGTCCAATGGACCATGCTTATAACTCCAGATATAGATTCATACTCGGTTGCATCATAATACATCATAGGTATGTCACGAGTGGGGAAGTGGGGAGTGTGATCTTGGAATCACTAAGATTAAAAATATTCTAGAAGTTACGTGGAACAAATATTCCGCGACCGAGGAACAAGTTTGTCTTATTACGTCCAGATAGGACCGGCGGTTCCTCAAACAGTGCAAACAGGAACTATGAAGGATATATTATCCGACAGCATTATATGGTATCCTTTACATTTACGAACCATTATAGGCCCTCATATGACGTGCAGGAAAGTTTTAATATCTAATATGACAAGACTAATCAGCCGTTTGTCGGCCCTCATGATGCGTGGCTTTGAAATCGTTGTGACAGCGAATCAAGCTTGGACCTCTCGGCGCGTACTGTATCAAGGCAAGGTGTAAATACTCCTGTCGTAGAGCAGACGCATTTCAATTCCATAACGACTATTTTACGTATAGCATCCTTGTTCTTCGACAGTCTCCTAGCAATGCGTAGGCACACCTTCCTATCGCTTCTGGTTGCCGAACTTGGGAGGATAAAGGCTGATTTCAGGAGGATAAAGACCGATGTTCTCCATGCTATTCTTTACCTTCCGTACGCTTTCCTCGGAATCAAGCCAAACAGCACCAAGAATTGCCTTCAGCGTGGTAGCAAGTGTATGATCTGGTACACTTCTCTTCAGGTCTAGTCTTTGGGTTATGAATTTCGGAAAATCCAAAGCCCTGGCTCTGGAGGTCAACTGCTTATTGCTGGCGTAGATCTGAAGTAGGTTCGTCCCTTGCTCTGCATGATATAAGTAAATATCAGTACGATGTCTGCGTTGGCAGGGTAGACCTACCAGTGGTGTTTCCTTCCATATACCAACGATGAAGCAGCATGAGTGATAGAACCTTGTCTCCTAACAAAGCCAACCGCTCGTTTCCCTCAGTTTGTGGTCCGGCTTCTTCTAAGGCCTCCTCTATCAAACTCCGATCATGAAACTGGTAGCCAATCAAGGATTCAAGTTCTGGTTCCATGCCGTATCAATTATATATTTAAGTAGCAGTCAAGAAATTCAACATTGTCTGGATTAAGAATTTTGTCGGCTTTCGAAAGAGACCGTGAGCTAGATACGACACCTATTATGATAACTAAATGTATTTTCTTTTTTTAAAAAAACAAAATTACGTCAGTATGACCATGGTCCGAAATTGGGCATAACCGTGCCAAGCCCAWCACATTAGTTACCCGGTCTTCATCCAGTTTTATCTTTTAGTCGCACATAAATCGGATATGGTTCTCCAGCACGGACCTCCGTATATGTGGTAGCCTCCATAGTGCCACCCGATGAGCCGGCACCCACATACCCATGCGTGCGCGCGCCTGAAAGTATTGAGAGCAACCGGTAAAAAGACCAAGCCGGATTTTTGTCAGATCTCACGCCGCTTCTGGCAGAATCATGCACGGGCACGTATAAGGACTGGTGGCGCTAAATCAGAAGAATCGGAACCAACTCAATTAGTCCTCCACCACAGTGGTCCGATATGGTGTAAATTGTGGTGACAGTGGACTATCGAGAATTTTGCGTGGCATAAGGGAATGGAACCATGGGGCTTCTTTCATATTATGGCCAACCGAGTATGGGGATAGTCTCGACCCTAGCGCAAGATATCACTATCCAGGCTACGAAACAACAACTGCCCGGGGAAAAATCAAGGAGAAGAATCTGGTGCATTCAACCTATAAAGAGAAGGCCTGTTCTAGAGAGCCTAGACACAGGAAGGCGCACTCTGAAAAGCAAGGCACCCATGGGATAGTCTCAACAATTGCAGCATATACATCTCAAAGAGTCAGTGCGAACCACCCTTGGAATAGTGTATGATTGCCTAATTGTCCAATCACAATCAAGCCAAGGACTTACAAATCCAGTTAGACAGGTGCCAGAGATCAGTTTAAGATGACATCTATTCCGAAATTCACCTGGTCACTGAGAATGTATTGTTATATCCATGGATCTGGCCTCATTACGCATTGTAGCCTAAGTGTTATAGGTAAGAATTTCTCGACCGACACCTCTCCTAGAACCTATGAATCTCGTCGATAGGAACAAAACTTGCGCTTTGCGTCAGTTTCCATGGATCACTCTAACGGTTTCCCTTCCACGAATGGCGCCACTTTAGTCGAGCAGAGAGTCATAACTCAGCAAAGGCCTACAATAGTCTAGAACATTACTAGCGACCTATGGTTACCTTAGAGTTTTACCACGCCTCCTCTCATCCAATCGCAGGGAAATTGCTTCGTAAATGCACTGACTAATACTATAATGGAAGCTTGGAATGTATAAACTCCCTTCGTATGCCTAACTTCTGTAACTACGATGCTCTTTCGTGATCATACCTGAGACTAGTTTTCGAGTCTTGCGATTTTTCATCGCCCTTTAATAATGTCATGCGCATCTCGCTCTAATCCCAAAGAATTAGGCAAGCGACCAACGCTTAATGAAGTATTGTCTGATGCCACTCCCGCGCCATATACCCTTAACGCATTCATGACATACCTCTCCGAAAACCATTGCCTGGAGACGTTGCAGTTCACCATAGCAGCAAAGCAATACCGCGAGACTTATAACTCATTTGTCGATCAAGCGGGTGAACCTATAGTTACGACCGACCCTTCAGCCGGCAGGCACCTACGGATGCTTTACCAGCTGCTCCTGACGACGTACATTATACCCGGAGCACCCCGTGAAGTCAATCTATCATCCGACGTGCGCGGCTCGCTCCTACGGTATAAAGACCAATTGACACCGCCCCAACCCGAGGCTCTTGAGCCTGGCGTGAAGCATATTCACGAACTGATGGAAAATTCGATATTTCTTCTGTTTCTGAATAGCTGTGCTACCCCTTCGTGTCAGGTCTTGGTCCCAGAGGCATCAAATATGATCGATGTCAAGATGGATGACTCTGTTACAAGGTCAGGGAATGAATCCACGAAGTCGCTTTCTGAGAATTCCAAGCGCCCATTCCTTAGCTATCATATGAGGGCTTTGTCATGGCCCCCTTGGGGTCGTCAGCGCGGTTGAACCTCCCGAAATCTACGCATCCAAATCACATCTCATCTCGCTCCTACCAGTGGGATACCGCCTTGCTAGATCTGACGACGATTGAAGTCTCCCCGATCAACCCTACAGATTCAGCAACATCGACGGTTCAGACAGCGAGCGAGTTGAAACTGCCCCTGTCCAGCCCGGAAGCAGAAATCGCCTGATGACCTGGAAGGAAACGTCCTAGGTACGATGTGGCTCAACGTCCGCCGCATCACGGAATTTTACAGGTGTATAAGATCATAAAGGTATTAAAACCTGTAATGCATCTCAGTTTACCATTCAATTATGTATGTAAACCTATCAAGCGAGCTATAATACAATAACCAGCAGATCAATTATACTAAACATATATCTATAACTCCTTGAAGAAGATAATATACATTCTAAGTAAATAATACGAATAACCAATTCATAAAGGGTAGGATAGATCAGAAGATTGATTTCAAAGCGATCTTTTCCCTCTTATCAATTAATTGGTACCGGACCCAGTAGTCCTTCGCTCGGTATGGCTGGCGGGTCGACCGGGAAGGATCAAACGAATCATACTAGAAATCACACTTTTTCGTGAATTAAAGGACCTTCACGATACTTTGTGGCCTACATAGCCGATAGGATCTTACTCTGTTTCTCAATTGAGTTTCTGGAGGTTTGACCTTGAGTTGGTGGGATAGCGAGAGGTTAAAAAATTAGCTTTAAGTGATTGTAAATCTATATCAGTCTTGACTTTATCAGTTTCAAATGTTAGCTCCCCGGTTTTGCGTTTGCGTGGTTGTTTATAGTCTCGTACCAACTTTGAATCCCATTCAGAAAGATTAGTAACGAGTGGACGACCTCGGGAAGCACAGGTCTGAAAGAACGGAGGTTGGAGAAAATGTGACATTCGAATACCAGTAATATAGTTGAAACATGACTTCATCAAATATCCCATACCACAGATTACTGTCAGAAAACCACATGTAGTTATCCGAGGCGTAAGAGACTTTCTGCCTAAGGCGATATTGATGTCTGAGGCATCAATCAAAAATCAAGGAATATCAGGTTTTCCTTATGTCACTTGACAGCAAGCGTGATACGGCAGGGAATAGGTAATGTAAATTCCCGAGCGTTCCCATGGTTGAATTCAGAGCAATCGTCATAGACATGAGATTAAAATGTCCTTATATGTCAGATGCAACTCCCTTCCCTCATTCACTTTATCAGTATCTTAACTTCCATATTGACGACGCAAGTATGGCCTCTTCATTATCCCAGAAGTCCCTACAGATCCAAATTCAAGACGACTTGAAGTATGATATCCGTATCGAAAACGCTAAGCTTGAAAGGTAATTTCTTATCTACCTAGGTGATTATGAAGGCGGGTTACTAAGGCATGCACAGCGGCAAATTCTACAATGAGGATGATCAAAACGATGTCTTGACATCGGAAGATGTCGATGACATGGTTATTCGCCATAACGGTGGGATCCGGTCTGTCTGCTCAATGGACGGGTCTCGAGGAAGTATCGATCTTGTTGACGATGTACGGGATGCGAAAATTTGCAATTTAACCTGGAGAGCCTCCCCAGAGGGTGGAGAACGTAATGAGATCGAGAAACTCAATCAAGATACTAGGTACATGGTTGACATTGGGAGCTGGAATGAATCTGGGACTGTAGGATCAGTTCTTGTTACGGTCAAGGACCAAGATTGATCGTGATTTGGGTTGGTTTTTTGTTTATATGCCGTTGTGCTCAGTACATGATATCTGCCACTTGGAATCCAACTGCCGTATTGAAACGAGGCGGAAATAGGGGTTGAAAAATAAAGCGAATGCTTTGGTTCTTTTATCAAATGAAATGTTGTATTGTGTATTCGGTGTTAAAAGATAACAAAGGCACCGAAGCACAGTAAATTTGATAAATTATAATGTTATATATCGGAGTCGTTTTGCTTCATAAATTGGTTTGGGCTTTGCTTTTATTTTGACTCTTCGCGTGTATTTCTCGTCGTAATGAACGATGCCATTGAACACTAGGAACGATCGCACGTGACTCGTATAAGGTGGACCAAACATAAATAAGGATAAGGGGGCGGTTCATGAGGGAATCGGGAAGCATAAATTTCTCTGCATGTTTTAAGGATTTCGCATCGTCAATTCCAGGAGGTTTTCGGAGGAACTCAATCAATATTTCGCATGAGTTAGGGACAAACCTTGAGTGAAAAGTGAACTAGAGAATACCAAGGACCGGATTAGCTGGCAGCTGCTCGGCTTCTTTTGAACTATGAGCGATGTTGTTTAGATAGGGCCTATTGCCTATATGTCTGTGAGCATCTGGGGTTGATGG
Source organism: Penicillium sp. CF05 (assembly GCA_002916455.1). Classification (NCBI taxonomy): domain Eukaryota; kingdom Fungi; phylum Ascomycota; class Eurotiomycetes; order Eurotiales; family Aspergillaceae; genus Penicillium; species Penicillium sp. CF05. Next base: position 6,585 of record PKQL01000523.1, on the reverse strand, counting down.
TAACGAGCACAGAGAACTTCGAATTCAGGTAGAAAAATAAAATTGAAGGGTTCCAAATGTTGTAGAATATGTTAAAGGTTTCTATAGAACCACGCATTGGCACGTATAAGGGAATATTAGAGCTAAGCCTAGGTTTATATTGTCATTTGTGGCAACACTTTCCGTCTAACATCCGATATGGTGTAAGTCGAGGTGATAGTGCAAGCACCACAATTGTGCGTGTGGTTTTGCAGGTCGGAATCGTGGTGTTTTCGTATAACTAGTTGTAATCCTATGTACCTGGCTAGGTATAGTACGAGTACGCTTACCTGATCTATGTTTTGAGTTACAGTTCTCTTTATCGAAGTGCAGCTATATTATAGAAGGAGCCAAATAAAATATTCGATCCGTCGAAACCAACAATTTGCGCTTGTCAAGACCTTTACTATTCTAAATAATCAAACCCCCATCTACACTACCTACCTTAGTCAAAAATTGTATTGAATGGAGGTAGCAGCTAATGCTTTTGACTAGAATTCCTTTGTCTATAAACTAGATCTAAGAGTTTCCGGTGAGTTCTCTATACGCTCTAGAATTAGTTTGGACTTTTTATGGTTCCTGTGAGACTAAGACTAGTTGGGAAACGGCCCCAAGCCCTATACTTCAGACTATCCGTAACTATTGAATCATACTGGTGCCCTTAATAATTAAAACTTCCCGACCTCTCATATAGTTCTATTCAGCCTCCTCGTTATCTTCTGTTTGCTCAAGTTGGTACTAATAATGTTAGCTTTTCAGATGTATGATATTAAAGCACCATCTAGTTTAAATACTTTCACGTCATGTACAGTTTTAGTAAAGAATTAGAAGTATCACTCATTCAATTTTCTAGTCCTCTTCACCTTGCTCGATTCTTTAGTTATCAAAGCGAAATGGTGCTAAGCATAAATTGTCCGCTTCATACAGATATTATGCTGTGGATCTGTGGATCTAGGTCACTTGATTAGATCCCCGTGTTGTAGATAGACCGGCCCGTCGTCTCTCCTCTCTTCCTCTTATATATTAGTGAATACTACAAGAGCTTGCAATGTGACTACCATTCTGTAATTATGCGACGCTGGCTTTCTGCTAGTAAAATCTCTGGGAAGATTTGAACATTTTTAGCGCATGCATGGTGTATGGTGTGTTGAATCTCCTGATGTCACATGACATTTCTTCTCATGTATGTAGTCTAGTACTACCCTTCCTTTCCATCTTGTAGTTTACACACATCTCACCCCATACAATTCCATATTGTATTCTGCCTTTTTATGATCTCTCTTACGTTGTAGATCTTATCAGGTTATGAGCCCGGGGACTCTCTATTAGTCTGATCTCACCATCAGTCAATAGCCTTAGACAGTGCATTTCAACGCACAGTGTGCATCTCGCACAGGAGGTACTACCAAGCCCAGCAGCCCTCCTATATCAAAAATACTCGGGATCTTGATCCAACGGAGCTTCAACACATCTCATCCCTGCCAGCTGGGGAATTGCCTATTTAGGCGTTGTGAATAGCTTCAGGTCTACGGCTTGTCGCCAAAGGTCTGTAAGGGGTGATAGGCGGTCTCTATTGCAGAGATTTCTGCCGGGTATTATCATCTCATTGTGGACAACAAAGATCAGATTACTATAGTCTGAACCTTGGTGGCTTGTTTGTCTGCCGCCTTGCTTGTTTATTATCTACCCCACGAGCAGAGTTTTCATCATACAACTCTCTCATCTCTGCACCTTACAGCCTCAGCATCTAGATCTTCATCTATTTGCACCTCTTTATCATCGAATACGCCGTTTTTCATCGTCGTTTTCATCTCCGCGGTCTCTTCTTTATAAGAGACAGCCTTTCCTTCCGACCTTAAGGAAGTGGGGACCCTAGTCCTATCGAGATCTTTATCTCACCTTTAAACCCCGCGTTCACAAACCCCGCGTTTACGGAGATCAGCTTTATCTCCATCGTCGACATTAACCAGATCAACTTTCTCGACATCCAACACACACACCCGTCTTTATAATGGCGGATACTCGAGGCGGTGCCTCGAATCTTAAATTCTCGGACCTCGTCCCTACTCTTAAGGGCGAGTCCAACTAGGAAACATGGAAACAATATATAGAAATCGCTCTCAACAGTATTGATCTCTTATACTGGCCTCTTCTTATTAGACAAGACAAACGTCCTGCTAATCTTCCTGGTATGGAGGATGTTTCTAATGCTAAAGCCTATAAAGATACCGTGACAGAAATCATTAACGACACTCCATCTGCTTCTGCTCCCGCTTCTACTTCTACTTCTGCTTCTGCTTCTGCTTTAAAAACAGCTATCACACGCTGTAAAAAAGCTTAGTAAGCATAGGACTAGAGGAATGTAGTTGTTCTTTTATATATTGCTTCTTCTCTAGATTCCACTATGCTAGTCTATATTCGTCGTGGAAACACTGCCACTCTTTTTTACGAAGAACTACGCGCTCTCTACGAAGCAAAGACGTTCTTCTCTATTAGTAATAAAGTCACTAAGTGGGCTATATAGAAGTATAAAGCTAGAATCAAGCTAGAAGAATTTGTCATAAAGTGGCGTTATCTATTCACCGAGATATAAGAAGCTTTTCTAATTAAGCAGCGCGTCTTATCTCTCTATACTATTTATATATTTCTTCACGTAGTTAGCAATAACACTACTTGCTAGCACTAGCTAAACACTATCTTAATTCGCGATAACTAGTCTTATAATAAAAACCTTTATAATATCTTTAGGGACTTTATTGCTTCTAAGGGACGACGAATTAGAAATGATCGTTAGCTCTAATAGTAGCAAGTGTGACGATCTGGATGAGACATCCTTTCTGCCGGACGTTTCCGCTTTGTAGAAGTTTGCACTGTTTGCTTGGTGAGACAGGATCCCACAAAGGTCCTTGTCTCGAGGTTTCTTTCCTCTCCTTTCTTTTACTCCCTATACTTAGTATTCTCGTTAAATGCACTCTTTTACTTTAAAGAACTGGCTGGTAACATAATACTAAGTACCACTCTCTATTTCCACGAAGTAGCAAGACTATACGGACTATTATTACGATTAGTCCCGGTCCCGCTTCACCCCACTTCCTATTCCTTAGCATCGTATAAGCTAAGACTCGAACCGAACCGAAATTTAGTCTAACTAATCACGATAGTTAAGACTAGACGAAACCCGATAAACCGCGGTAAGTAGCCGATTATTACTATACTAGATGATAAAGAAGCTCCCGAGTATATAATAGATGCTCCCGAACTAAAGACCCCGATAAGATTAGTCGAGACTAATAAATATAATAAAGACGATAACGATACTAGAGAAGGATCCTCCTTATATGATAGACTATAGAAGACCCTAATAAAGGAACGATTTTTTAAACTCGTTCGCGAATATAAGAGACTAAAGGAGAAGAATAGGGAGCTTAAGGACGAAGTTATAGTCCTCTAAGCCCACCGAGTTAAAACTAATATTATAATTAAGAACCTTAAGATCGAACGTGACGAGGCTATTACTTATTATAAGTATATAATTAGAGCTTATAATAGTCTCGTATATAAGCTTGTGAATTAGGATCGTACTAGCGTACCGATTATAGAGGTTAAACGAAAGACTACGAAGATGCCGGACGCTCCGATACTTAGCGACGGTAAAGAAGTCCGATTTGAAACCTAGGAAACTATAATCCGATAGAAACTTAAAGCGAATATAGACTATTACCTATTGCTAGTTTATCGTAAGCTCTACGTGTAGAGTCGTTATAAAGGAAAAGCTTAGTTATATATCGCACCCCGAATAAGTTCTAACTCGAGCAACCCCTATATAGACGCTAAGGATATAATTATCTACCTAAAAACTATTTTTGCGAATCCGAATCGATATACCGAAGCTTATACTATATACTATAAACTAATAATAAAGCCGAAGGGTAGCTTTACCGATTTTCTCGCTAAGTTTATATAGCTAGCTAAAGAGGCTATTATAATTAAAGAAAACCGGAAACGTGATTTATACTCGAAGCTACCGTACTTACTATAGAGTTAGGTTATATAGGTAGTTAATTAGGATACTATAACCTTTAAGAAGTTCTCTTAGACCTACTAGAGTATGTCTCACGAGATCAACCTCTAGTAAGAGGCGAAGACTACTTCCCGTATATAATCTACTACTACTCCTAGCGGTAGTGCGAAAATAGGGACGACTACGAAGCCGACGTACACCCCTTATATAAAACGCGAAGAAAGCTCTAATCCTAGTAGACTCTCGAATTCTAAACGAGATACCTTAATAAAGGAAGGTCGATATTTTAACTATAAGGAGTAAGGATATATAACCCGTGACTATCTAAAGAAGAAACTAGCTAGCACCGTTACTATAGCCCGCCCCTCGCCCCGAATCATTAAACTCGACGACGAAGATAACAACTAGGGAAAAGCCGATACCTAGGTTAAGTCTCCTACCTAGGTAGATAGAAGGTATCACTATACTCGCTAGATTTATATAAGTTAATTAGAGGTCCTAGGGATAGTTTAGTTTTTAGTACTAGACTAATATATAATAGACGCTCTTTTTCTATTTTAGCGCTTAGTGATACTAGACTAGATAGATACGTGTTTTTAAATCAGGGACTAAGTGTGCTCCTCGGTAAACGATTTAGATTAAAGGTAGAGAGTATAGGATAGGAGTGTCCTATTTAAGGATTTAATAGAAAGCTAAGTAAGCCGATAACACACGTTACTTTCCTTACGATATATATAGATAGGAGAGTGTAGTAGTAGGTGCCGATACTAATAGCTAACCTCGGAAAATACGATATGATTCTTAGGAGAAAATGGTTTATAGAGCACGACGTCCTATTAGACTATCGTCGATACCGAATGATCTAGCTAGATAAGAAGACGCTCTTTAACGATATATTAAGTAAGATAGCGGTACTAACGCCTACTACTATCCTCTAGAAACCGAAGCCGAATCCTAATTATTAAGCTAATACTAACCGACGAGACCGTCTTTTCGGCCGAAAAGAATTATAAGGATTAAAGATAAAGGAATTAAAGCTAAAGGACAATTATAGATATACACGTAAGCACTAGTACGGACACTAGTAGGTTAAAGAATAAAGAAAGATAAGCCGGAACCTAAATAATAAAAGTAAGATAATAACTTAAAAGACTCGACGCTAAGAAGAAGCACTACTCTCGATCGATATTAGTGCTATTAGTGGCGTTAGATTTAATCGACTACACGAGAAAAGTAAGGTTAATAAAGGGACCGAAACATTCTCCACCTCGCTTTATAAGATTAACTATATTATTAACGTTAAGGCCTCTTAAATCTAAAATATAGAGATCGAGGAGATTAAGAAGACTCTCCTAAGAGAGTACTATAGCCTTATAGAAGTCTTTTCGAAGAAGAAGTTAGACGAATTGCTACCTTATAGACCCGGAGTCGACTATAACATTATGCTTAAGGCCGAAGCATAACCTAGATACTACCCTCTCTATAAGCTATTATTAGAGGAGCTAAAAGCTATAAAGAAATATATTCTTAAAAACCTATAGAAGGGTTTTATTATTCTAAGTTCCTCTCTATATACCTCGCCGATCTTAATAGCTAAGAAGCTAGGTGGAGGACTACGTTTTTATATCGATTTTAGAAGGTTAAATGTAATCACGAAGAAGGACTATTATCCTCTACCGCTAATTAATAAAGTGATCTAACGAACGAGTAAGGCGAAGATTTATATAAAGCTTAATATTTAGTAAGGATTCTATCGGATCCGTCTAACGCTAGAAGTAGAAGACCTTACTATATTCCGTACACGATATAGATCCTTTAAGTATAAAGTGACGCCGTTTAGGTTAACAAATAGCCCTATAACGTTCTAGAGATTTATAAATGATATACTCCGAGAGTGCCTTAACGAATACGCGGTCGCCTTTATAGACGATATCCTAATCTATAGCGAGAATATTAAAGATTATAAACGATAAGTTAAGGAGGTGCTTCGCCGTCTATAGGAAGTAGGATTATAGGTCGCACTACTAAAATCTGAGTTTTTAGTTATAAAGACTAAGTTCTTAGGATTTATTATAAGCACCGAGGGTATTGCTATCGATCTAGTAAAGATTAAAGTGGTTTAGTCATGGTTAGTGCTAACTACTATTAAAGGAGTGTAGTCCTTCCTTAGATTTTATAACTTCTATAGACGATTTATCTAAGGATATAGTATAATCTCGAAACCGCTACACCGATTAATAAGATAAGACATCCCCTTTAGATGGTCAACGAATTGTAAGGAAGCCTTCCGACGTTTAAAGTAGAAGCTGGTTAATACACTAGTCCTCCGTTATTACAACCTAGCTCGAAGGACTAGAGTCGAAATTAGACTTCGCCATAAACCGCAAAACCCATAAATCGCCCCACCCCAAACCGCAATTAGGGCGGGTTTTAGGGCGAGGTCTGTAAACCGCAATGGTTTATAGGTTTTTACTTTCAAACCGCAATGGTTTATAGGGCCCCAATTGGTTTTTAAAGTGGAGTAGAATTGTAGAGCATATGACCTT
>PKQL01000522.1:0-20829 GCA_002916455.1 Penicillium sp. CF05 | reverse complement strand
TTTTTTTTTTTTTAAAAAAAAAAAAGAAATACTAAGTCAACCATTAGCCCACCGTGGACCGTATATTGGATCGCTCGCTGTGGGTTGACCGTGGAATACGCCAGCAGAATATTACCCTCATAATTCAAAATCTAAAAGATTTCTTAAAGATATCACTCTCTCAAGACATATAAATTTCAAAGCATAGTGAATTTAAATGCGGTCATATACAAATTATTTTCCATATTCATCAAAAAAGATGGTATTATGATAGTCGAATGACTGAAGATTTGAGACCATAAAACTCCCCTACTGATGTCTTCCAAGGTTGAGGTCGATAATTACATAAATAGCACCTTCAACCCACAGACTCATCTGTCAGAAATATCCCAGTACATGGATGCCAACCTCTTCAAACATCTTCAGGTCTCTGATCTACAACTATGCCTTCCTTGATGGATCTCCCTCCGGAGATCCGTATCATGGTCTTCAAAGAGGTAATCAATGGCCACCGCACCCCACCCATATCTCCATCCAAATCGAACATGGTAGAGATCACGGACACAGAATGCACAGGTTCGAACGGCCACCCTAAGTTCCATCACGAGAAGCGTGATTCACACAGCCCATCGAACAGTCTCCCTCTGCTCCTGACAAGTCGTCAAGCCCAATGCTCAGCAATATCCTCCCCCTCCCGGGGTGGATCTGATTGCTAGTTCCACTGGAGGCCTTCCTACTGCTGGTACCGAACAGCCTGTCCCTCGCCAGTTTTCTGTCACCCCTCCTTGGCGCCGTGAGAATGATGCAGTCTTTCTGATATCCGATTAAGGTATTGTAGTCTGCGGCTATTACCTACTGGAATATCAAATGTCGTACTGTTCCCCTTGTTAGTTTAGATAGTTGTGGGAGCTTGCTTCCTCTCCTCCTATTAGATACTCAATCGATCCTCAATCGAATGATGAAAACCACACCATTCAATTCTGAATGAGCAGGATATGTTTTCAACCTGGATATCAGTTCCACATCTGACGACCCGCCTATCTACCCTATATATTGATGTGCGTCTTTTCGGACACATCCTCACCGGCAACGACCTCAAACAGGCGCGTGAACCGGGAGGTCATGGTGGTGGTTACAACACTATCAATTGGCTTTTCCACACCTGTTTGAAACGATTCTTACTTTATGGACCAGTGGGCGAGAAGAAAGGCGGCAGTGTGAGCTCCTATGAGGACCGTGTGATCACTGTTGAGAACCTCATCTTCGAATTTCACTCGGCAGAGACGAAGCCACTATTCCCCCCTCTTGACATAGAATACTAAGATTGGCTGGATAATGATGCTACCGACCCCCGGTATAACCATATACGGATGAGCGAGATGAGCGAGGATTTGAAGTACAAAATACATCCACACTGGCCTTTGCGCTCTTGGACACAGTGGCTGGGCAAGATGACTAGCATGGAAGTGTGAGAAAATCCTCGGCCAACTTACTCCGTTCCACCTTTAGTGGGTATGGTCCACTGGAGCTGTCTTCGATGATCGACCTTCCTTGTCAACTTGATCTAGCGGGGTTGACCCGCTTCCAAATTTCACGATGGAAAGAGCGCGATGATGAGACAGAGCCTCGTGGAGAACACATCAGTATATCACTCCCCTGGGCGTTATGGGAGTGTTCTAATTATGATTAGATCTCTTGCTGCATAAATATGGGTTGCCCGAGCTTTCTGTCGTTACCGAAGCAAAGTCCAGATGTCGATTAGACGCTTTGATAGTGGCAGTATACCGCAGCCTATCAGATCAAGGACTGCTCCCAAAACCCTACCGGCACACGAGTGACTTTGGCTCTAGAGAGTCCTTTAGCGTGGGAACCTGTCCTCTACCAAAATGTCCCACTTACGTGCATTGGGACGGTAGATTACAGTCTCCTTTTTGGAGAGAACGACCATATCGCCTGTCATTTGGTTATTATCGAAGCCAAGAGACGCGGCGGTTTCCCAGGTCAGGGCCAAATCCTCGCCTATATGGCGATGGTATAAGCCAACAAAAGATCAAGGGGGCAGAAAAATTGGACGGGTTGGTTCCTGACAGACGGCTGGGTCTTCCAGCCAAATATGGAGGGAGAGTGGGCAGTCCTGCCATTACAGACCATGACAGAAGGCTGGCAACTCCAGAATCATCAGTAGGTGATACAGGCGCTTTTGGATTTACAAAAGCAATTGAAAGCTAATTCCAATCTAGGTAAGAGGGACAAGAGCGTCTGGAAGCCTGAGCCAACTCCGCGTCGACGCAGAAAGTGGTTTGCAGATTCGAACGGCAATGTCAGAATTGTGCTGGTTATCGCTATCAATGATAGCAGCCCTGGGTAGGAATCTCCTGCATCCTATCCAGCATGTTCGACACGAAAACGACCCACTTTGTGTCGACGAGTACGCCCTCGCCCGAGATCTTCAGCTTAGGGTCATTCATCCATAAGAGATCCATGATCCGATTGTGTCTGACTAAAGCCCTGCATTGACAGCAGCGAGCATAATACAACTTATCCTAGCATCGACTGATCATCATACTTGAGGTAGTTTTGATGATGCCATCATGGTGGTCTAGAACTGCCTTCACCAAGTGGGTTTCGACGCTGTAACATTATGACGTATGGAAGGTCACTCGATCTTGATTTTGCTGAGAGTGTATTTTCCTACAAAAAGTCTGGACACCAACATTCGAAGAATTTAGCTAGCAGCATAACGACCTACATGGTGACAATAGAAGATGTATTGTATTGGTGTTCATACTTGGAGCTCAAATAGTAGATTACCCCAGATTTATGTGTGCCAAGCTCAGTCCCATGTCGATCAACATATTTGCCCTTGGCAACAAGGCTAAAAGAGGGGAAGGTCAGTTAGCTCGCCTCATTTGGATAATGACATAACCTAGTTTGGGACCTATCTAGGCATCGATCTACCATGTAGAAATTTGTCCGTAAGTGACCGCTGGTCTGGAAGTTGCCCCTTCATTATAACCTATTATAACCACTAGAGAAGTTTCTAACAGACGACATACCAACAGAAACTCCTCATATATATATATAGCGAGAATGCCAGGCGAATATCGGCATTTATTTTTTGTCTTAGTGCTCACCTCTTAATTGACAACTGCCTGCTTAGGCCGGAAAAACTGGATAGTTACCTAATAATAAATTGTCTCAGCCTGAGAAGCCGGAGACGTCCGTTTGCTTACTTTGTTTAGTTTGTTTGATTTGTTTGGTTCGTTTGGTTCGTTTGGTTTGCTTCCGAGGGAACCGTTGATCGCTGCTCTGATTGGTTTGGTTGGGGTCCGAGCCGTGCCACTTGCCCTTCAGGGTAATTCCGCACGTGGACACTTTGCGTGCCAAGAGGATTTGAAGAGCCCTGGAGGGAAAAGTCCCCCGTTAAAAGCGGATGAACCTGCGAGACTATGACCCGCTCTATGTTTCTGGACTGGATTTTCTATTTTCCATTTTTAGCCCGTAATCTTTCTCTTATCTTATGTCTTGAGTTCCCATCCCTTTCCCTTCAGAGGGTGTTGTTGGCACCATGAAAGCATCATTGCATGGAGGAGACGTCTCCGGGCTCCGCAGGCGATTCGAGGAGTCAGCCATTTTCGCCCTCGAAGTCGCCAGATCCCCTCAGCTCTATCTGGACAGTTCTCGCACATATTTCTTCTCTATCACTTTCATCTCCCTCATACTATCAAAATGCTTCCATCTCTGCGTCCATCTCACGTCCCTTGCGGTTCCATCGCTCGTCCCCTGGGGCCCCACCTTCTTCCTGGTGGACATAATCCTCATTCTGATCGCGTGCTTCCTGACGCGTTCGTTTGAATCGCGGATGCGACAGAACGTAGCCGCCGTTGTATCTCTTTTATTCAGGTGAGCTGTCGTCCGGACTCATAGAGAAACAATAAATCGCTAATCACATCCCAGTTTATATATCTCATCCATGACCTCCGCCAATATCTCCTTTTATGTACATACAGGCGCAGAGATTCCCTGGGGGAAATCGGAGAGTTCTGACGAGGACGACCTCAGTCCAGCTACTCAGACTGTCCTGTCCATGTTGACTGTTGTCATGCTCATCGACACGTTGATCATGATCGGTGCGTACTTCGCTACGCCATGTCTATTCGAAGCCACCGAAACCTTCCTAGGGATTTGGGCTTCGTTTTTGTTCTCTCCTTTCCGCCGATATCTTCGACGAGAAGCCCCGTCAGATCCAGAGACCTATCAGCAGATTGAAATCGATGACTATGATGAGGGCCACAATGACAGTGATTCCATATCGCAACTGGATATGCCTCAGCCTCTACCCGAGCAGAAGCAGAAGCGGTCGTTGCTGAAGCGTGTTCTCGCCATATCATTCGGTTTCATCACAGTTTTCCTCATTTGCATTCGTCCACGCGGTGCGGAGTACAGTTATCTCTCTGATTCCCTGTCTTTTGCGCCATTCGGCAGCCATGAATATGTGCCCGCTCATGAACGTCCCACGTCAGCGAGTCCAAGTGCTGCTCCAGACAGTACCTCAGGAAATGCTCAAACAAGTATTCCAGAAAGTACCCCAGCAAGTGCCCCGACAAGTGCGCCAAAAGGTACACCGGAAAGCGCCCCTAAAATCGCCCCAGGCAGTGCCAGCTATGGAAACGCCACTACTGGAAATTCAACCTTGTTATCGGCCGATTTCAGCTGGCTGGAAGGCCATACTGCTCTGGACTCCTTTCCCACATTCGACTGGTTACCTTCGTACAATTCGTCAGATGGGGTTCCGGCTTGGTCTCCCTTCCGTATTAATAAACACAACAAGCCTGACTATGTGTATGAGCACTACAACCCGATGAAAGATCCTTTGCACACGCCAAACCTCCAGAACGATATCCTGGAGCCTGTACGTGAACTTCTTCACAACGGAAGTGTGAAGATTAAGCATGTCATTCTCATTAAGTTAGAGAGCACTCGACAGGACGTGTGGCCCTTCCGCTCAGACTCTTACATTATGAAGCACATCAATGAGTCTTACCCGGACGGCATCCCCGAGGAGGTCCAGGATAGGCTCGCAAAGCTCACTCCTACCGCCGAGCGTTTGACAGGACATAAGACCGGATTCCGTAAAGACAGCGATGATCATCCGAAGCCATATGGTGGCATCAGTACGAGGAACGCCTACACGTCCGGGACCTACACGCTGAAGAGTATTACGGGCACTGTGTGCGGAGTGAATCCTATGGCGGTCGAGGCCAACCTCGAGTACCTGCACGATATCTACCAGCCCTGCTTGCCGCACATACTCGAGGCCTTGAACAACCAGCCAAACATCACCAGTCAGATAGAAAGCAATAGTCAGACAGATGACTGGACTTCCTGGCCGTGGCACACTATGTGGATGCAGTCACACCCTGACGACTGGGATAAGCATTACATGCTTTCTCCTGCTTTGGGGTACCAAGACGTCATGGCAAAGAGGACAATCGATGCAGCTGGCGGTAAATATATCCCAGAAGAGACAGAAGAGGAAGAGGAGCATGGCCACGAAGATAAAGTGCTGAAAAAGTATCTCCGGGATGTCATCGACGATGCTAAGAAGAACAACACTCGCCTGTTCCTTAGCCATCTAACCCATAATACACATACTCCGTATTATATACCTGGTGATTATCAGGAGATGATGGGGGATGTCTCCAGTGAACGGAATGAGAAGTTGAATCGATACTTAAATACTATGGCCTACCAGGATGGGTGGATAGCCGATATCCTGGAGCTTCTCGATGATGCCGGCATTGCCGATGAGACGCTTCTCGTGATGACTGGTGACCAGTAAGTTCTACCTATACCCGTAGCCCGTCCAGCCCCTAACTTAATCTAGCGGTCTATCACTTCCAAATGATGGCGGTATAACCGCCTGGCATTCCCCTCACGTCGGCAATTTCCATGTGCCGCTATTCTTCTCGCACCCTAAGCTGCCCCAGATCGAGATCAATAATGCTGTCCTCTCCACCCAAATCCTCCCCACGATTCTCGATCTCCTCGTCGAAACCTCCTCTATCGACGAGGAATCTACTAAGATCATCAAAGATCTGCTCCCTATGTACGAGGGCCAGTCGATGATTCGCACACTTATCCCCGAGCATAACGGCAAGCAAGAATGGCATTTCTCCACGATGAACCCTGGTGGAACGTGGTTCTGCATGCGGGCGGCCGCACAGCCGTACCGCTTGGTCGTGCCTCTCAAGCCCGACGCTAAGTGGAGATTCACCGATGTTGTCGCCGACCCATTCGAGCTTAGTCCCCAGGAAGATCACCAACTCCTATTTTTGATCGACGCCGTGCGGAAGGAGCATGGTCCCGAGGCTGTGAAATGGCTCAGCGAGGCGGCCCATGTCGCCAAGTGGTGGGTTGCGGAGAACCACCGCCGATGGAAATATGATCCTGGGAATCCGGAGAACAAAGCGGAGGACGAGTGAAGGCCTATCGGGGCGGAGGTGAATCTCCATGCTCTCTAATAGCAGTTAAATGCTGATAGCCGTATGCTCCACGGATATAGGAGCTGGTGATGTTTATCCAAGTCGGTTCGTGTACTTAATGAGGTCAGGAGCGGTGCTCTGTATATTTTTCGGGGTGTCGATAGTGCCCGATCGGTGTTTTTCAGAAATGGCTGTAGATCTTGATGAATGATCTACTCAGTCATTTGTATGTAATTTTACTTTCGATAGCTATCCAATGCGATGTTGTTATTACCCTCAACAGGACCTCGATTTCACAGGTGAAGCAGCATGTGATATCACGAACTCCGGCACAGATCTGGTGGTAGAAGCCATTCTGCGCAAGATGAAGATGTGGTTGCGGTCAATATCTGGCTTAAAAGGGACAGCTCGGGTTGCAATAGTTGAATAGGTGTTCGGGATGTGGGAAAGGAGATATCACTTCATATTGGTGTGCATAAAGGTAAGGAAAGGGCTTCGGACGATGGCTTGATGAGTGCCCCACAGAACTGATTCAATCTGAACTAGTGCTTCACGTGAAAAGGTACCTCGGGGGAATTGCGGAGTTCGATCAGTACACTCGAAAACCGCAAGCTTAATATAGAACCCACGCATTTTCCCCCTGCTGCTTTATCCACACTGCCATACCCTACAGTATAAGTTGAGTTGATTGTACAGAGTACAAATAGCAGTATATTTATACTAATCTCGCATATTGCCTTAAGAAAGTGGCCCAGATAGAAGACGCCCCGGTCATCCTGTCTATGTATATCCGGAGTGCTCCGTACGGAGCACTCGTACGGAGTAAGGACATGCGGAGTACATTGTATACAAGATCCCGGTCATTCCTGGAATGCACTTTAACTACAACATAGATTACCATGGTCCGTGCAATAGCAAGGGGAACTTAACGGCCTATCGATGTCAGTGGCTTGAACCAAAACTACAGGGGAACCTTGGGAATGTTCTCTCGGTGAGCGCAATTGAGATTTCCCCAGTCCTCCGCATCTTTCCCACGCGGGGAATGTCACACCGGAGATATCCAGATGAAAACCTTTGAATGGATCAAAAATCTAGATGAATTATCGACGATGTCCGGAGTAAAAAAACGTGGGAATTATTAATCCACCCTAGTTCATAGCCAGTCAGAAGACCAGGCCATCCATCACCCTGAAACACAATCTAACTTTACAGCAGGAGCGAACCACAAAAGGCAAAAAAAAGAAACAAGCGTCACAAGAATTACCAAGACAGGTCCAGAAGAGGAAAAAAATCACCGCAGGCCGAGTTCAAGCCGAACCCACTTCGGCGAACGGCAGCCACTGAAGTTCACGAGAAGCCGTGTACCGTGCCGTTCTAGGAAAGTGGCCGTAGTCGGGGCCCCGGACTATTGTGTGCTCGGGTCACCGGTTGGAAGGGTGAGACTTCTCAATGGTGGACACTCCGGCTAAATTGTAAAGAAAATTACAGTAAGATTACCCCGGTACGCATTGCCTGTGAAGGGCTGTGGTTGCCCATGCAAGTGAGACTTGTTTCCTGATTTCTGATTTCTCGACAAGGAAATGATGTTCCCAAGCACGTTTTTGTGGGTTGATCTGGGGATATCCGGGAAATCGTACCATATGCACTCTGACCCTTTTTTTTTAATCTACAAGAACCACCTTTTTATTTTTCTCCAGATGTCTTTATCTTTATATGCCCGAAAACGCCACTGCCGTCCACGCCGATTGCAGAAGTTAGCCGACGCCTTTTCAAAACCCGAACGCGGCTTCCGGGTTCGGGGAAACCTTTGGAATTCTCTCAATTACCGCGCTTGGCCTTGTTCGGCTTAGAATTTTGTCTCGTGGCCGATTCCCCGGATCCTAGTCATTGCCGGTATATGTCCACCAATCACCGTAGAGTGGGTGGATAAGTATAATCTACCTTTCACCAATCAGAGTGCACAGGGGTAGCTGGGGTTGCAAGCGGAGTCTTGGCATAATCTGGGCGATAGTGTACTCTGTACAGATGGTCACATATTTTACACTAATTTCTCTCTCCCCGGACATAGTACTAACACGGGTCAGCAAGTGGGGAGAGGGAAAACAGAACGGAACAATACCTATGTGTGGGTGGATTTTATTAGTCGCGCATTACTGTAGAGAAGAGTTTTCCCGGTATGCCATCTATTTAAGTAGGAAGGTTTTTCCTCGTTCCTTTTCCGTTTTTTTTGTAGATCTCTTCTCTTTTTTTGCATCCCCATTGTTCCCCTGACTTGGGTTTGACAGTCACCATGTTTGTCGTGGGGAATCTCTACGCCATTACGGCGGTGTCCGTCATTGGCGGTGCCCTGTTCGGTTTCGATATCTCGTCCATGTCGGCCATTATCGGCACGCCGGCTTATAGGTGTTATTTCAATCAAGGACCTAGAGGCCCTCCATTCAACGACGATGACAAATGCAGTGGTCTCGACTCCCTATCTCAGGGTGGTGTTACCGCTGCCATGCCTGCTGGTTCTTGGCTCGGTGCCCTTATCTCTGGTTTCATTTCGGATCGTCTTGGTCGCAAGTATGCTATTATGGTTGGTTGTATCATTTGGTAAGTGGTTTCATGTTTTCATGTTTTCATGGTTGCGTGGTTGCGTGGTTGCGTGGTTGCGTGGTTGGATTGGAAATGGTGTTGGACCGTCGTGGCTAACATTATCTTAGGATTATCGGTTCCGTTATTACTTGCGCTGCCCAGAACATGGGTATGCTCATTGCCGGACGTATCATCAACGGTCTTAGTGTCGGAATCGAGTCCGCTCAGGTCCCTGTCTATATTTCGGAGATTGCTCCTCCCTCCAAGCGCGGTCGTCTCGTCGGCTCTCAGCAGTGGGCTATCACCTGGGGTATCCTGATCATGTACTAGTATGTGGCACACATCTGGTTCGATATTCCAGAAGAGTGAATCAGTAGCTGACCGCTTTTCTTTCCCCCACAGTATCTCCTTCGGCTGCTCATTCATCGGACATGGCAACGAATCCACCTCCAAGAACTACAGCGAGTCCGTCTTCCGTATCCCCTGGGGTCTGCAGGCGATTCCCGCGGTTCTCCTCTTCTTCGGAATGATGATCCTCCCCGAGTCCCCCCGTTGGTTGGCCCGCAAGGACCGCTGGGAAGAGTGCCAGTCGGTTCTGGCTCTAGTCCACGCCAAGGGCGAAATGAACAGCCCCTTCGTTTTGGCCGAGATGCAAGAGATCCGCGAAATTTGCGAGTTCGAGGCGCAGAACAAGGACGTCACCTACCTCGAGCTTTTCAAACCCAACATGATCCACCGCACCTTTACCGGAGTCTGGACCCAAATCTGGTCCCAGCTGACCGGTATGAACGTCATGATGTACTACATCACCTACGTCTTCACCATGGCCGGATACAAGGGTGATGCCACCCTCCTCGCTTCCTCCATCCAGTACATCATCAACGTGATCATGACCGTGCCCGCCCTGATCTGGGTTGACCGCTGGGGCCGTCGCCCTACTCTCCTGATCGGCGCTCTCCTCATGATGACCTGGATGTTCGCCAACGCGGGTATTATGGCAACTTACGGTGAGATCGTGCCCGGCGGAGTTGACGGTGTGGCCGAGGCGTCGATGCTTCTCGGCGGCGCCCCTGCCAAGGGACTGATTGCATGCACCTACCTGTTCGTGGCGTCGTACGCCCCGACCTGGGGGCCTGTTTCGTGGGTGTACCCTCCTGAGCTGTTCCCTCTGCGTGTGCGTGGTAAGGCCGTTTCTTTGGCCACCTCATTCAACTGGGCGTTCAACACGGCGCTTGGTCTGTTCGTCCCCACTGCCTTTGCCACGATCCGCTGGCAAACTTATATCATCTTCGGTGTTTTCTTGGTTGCCATGACTATTCACGTCTTCTTCTTGTTCCCCGAGACTGCTGGTAAGACTCTGGAGGAAACCGAGCAGATCTTCGAGGATCCCAACGGTATCCCTTACATCGGTACCCCGGCCTGGAAGACTACCCACGATACCAAGCGCACTGTTGCTGCCGAGGCGGGTGATGTTGAGGTCATTGGCGAGAAGCTGGGTGGTGCTGAGAAGCGTGCTGCTGCTCACACTGAGCACGCATAAATGTTGAGTGTGTACAGAAGGAGTGTTTAGATGGCTCCGTTATAATGTGGTTGTTATTTTTCTTTTTCTTTTATCTCTTGGGTTAGACATGATGAATGTCGATATGATGCCATGTAATACAATTCAACAAGTTGCATATACCCAATTCGGTCTGATCAACCCTTTTAATCCAAATCTTCAACTTGCTCATATCCGGGACCTCTGTGGTCGTATACGTGTCTGAATCCTAAAATGAGTATCTTGGCGTTGTCCACGGGAGAGGAGTCTCGCAAGTGTAGACGTTTTGATTGGCAATGGTAGACAGATTCCAAATCAGACCAGGATGTATAAAGGATATAAAGGATCTTGCGAGAAAAAAGAAAAAAAAAAAAAAGAGCGACTTGTCCCCGAAAGTCCCAAGGGAAAAAGAATGCCAAGACTTTCCGGAGCTGCGAAGCTGTCTGGTCAACGGGGTGGAGTTCACCCCCTGGAAAAAAAAAATGGATGATCGCCCTTTCACGATCCTCTCTTATCCGATCGTTCCGGGTTATGATCAATTTCCTCTCCTCTATCCCTTCTATTCATCTCTTTTCGGAGCACGTGAGCTCGAACCCTCCGAGTCCAAAAGGGCAAGCTAGATACAGTCGTCATGGTTCGCCCGCGGGGAAGCTCAGCCTTGGGCGTGGACATTCGAGGTGACACCAGCGCACCAGCGATGTCCACAATGAACGAAGTGAGTCCGATCGAGCCAACATCACCAGATCAGAAGGTACGTCTCGAAATTTGTTGCGCATCCAATCCTCCATGCTAACCCATCCCACCAGCAATTCGATGGCGCACAAAAACAGGCCACCAAGGTCCAACCCAAACGACGTCGCAGCCGCTCACTCCTCCACCGCTTCGCGGATACCTGTCTGCGATACACCTGGCTCCTTCCCCTTCTCTTAATGCTCTTCCTGATTGCGCTGTACGCCATCAACCCCACAACCTCGAACCCAATGCACAGCGCCATCTTCCTGTCCTACCCGCAGCCCCCGAAGACCCCCGGCGGACCCATAATGTACGGCAAGGGCAAGAAGGACATTGCGTTTGTGGCATTCTACACGATCGTGCTGTCGTTCACGCGCGAATTTATCATGCAGCAGATGATCCGGCCATTTGCGGTGTGGTGCGGTATCCGCGGGAAGGGGAAAACGGCGCGGTTCATGGAGCAGACATATACGGCAGTGTACTTCGGTGTGTTCGGGCCGTTTGGTCTGTACGTGATGAAGCGGTCGAGTATCTGGTACTTCAACACGACGGCGATGTTTGAGGGCTTCCCGCACCGCGAGCACGAGGGTCTGTTCAAGGCATACTACCTGCTCGAGGCGAGTTACTGGGCTCAGCAGGCGATTGTGTTGATGCTGCAGTTGGAGAAGCCTCGTAAGGACTTCAAGGAGCTGGTTGGTCATCATATTATCACGCTTGCGCTTATCGCGCTGAGCTATCGCTTCCACTTCACGTACATGGGTTTGGCGGTGTATATCACGCACGATATCTCCGACTTCTTTTTGGCCACCTCTAAGACATTAAATTATCTGGATGCGTATATCACTGCGCCCTACTTTGCCATGTTCGTTGGGTGGTGGGTTTACCTGCGTCACGTGCTGAATCTGAAGATCCTCTGGGCTGTCCTGACCGAGTTCCGCACTGTCGGACCATTCGAGCTGAACTGGGAGACACAGCAGTACAAGTGCTGGATCAGTCAGTACATCACCTTTGCGCTGCTTGCCAGTCTGCAGGCTGTCAACCTGTTCTGGCTGTTCCTGATCATGCGCATTCTGATGAATTACATCTTCACCAACGTCACAAAAGACGAGCGCAGCGAGGATGAAGAGGAAGAAGAAGAGCTCGAGTCTGTTAACGCGACCAAGGCAATTGCCACTGGCGTAGACGAGACCAGCAAGGAGAACCACACTCCCCAGGTTCTGCTCAACGGCGAGCCTGTCGCCGAACAGCGTGGTCCTCGCACTCGCAGCAGAAAGGCCTAAGCCGAGCGCTTTGGTTGGGGTTCGATCAATTACCATTCAATTGATACCCGGGCATCAAAGCCAGGGATTTTCACCGTGTTATAGTTATACTTTTGGATCGGGTGGGTTTCCAGTTGATCCTCTGGATGTGTTGATATGCTTGTTATGTATTTGTTGAAGCTGGGTCTGAGTCTGGTGCATTGGCTGCGCCTGTTAGATAGCCCTTTAGAAGAGCGGGCGCCGGCGCTTGTTTTTGACGAGCATATGAATTAAGTAATTTTGACTGGATTGCCAGTCTAATGTTTTATTATCATTCATGTTTGTATTAACATACTGTTGTCGCCTCTGTTGTCTTTCTTTGAGTTCATGTCATTTTACCAAGCAAATATGAAACCTCAAAGAAACCCCCCAACTATACGTTAGTGTAAGCAATCAGCCTGATTGTTTTTCAAACCAAACTACATCCATTGACATGAGGTGAGCTAGGGCGATAGATGATTCTTAAAGTGGAAGGCAGATGTATCAGCTTCCTACCCTGGAGCCGATAAGCATATGCAGTTACTTATCTATCACCTCGGCATAAGTATTGAAAGTTACAATAGTCATCTCCTACTGAATTTACGCTTCGGATTACTCTAAATATGGTCAAGCGAAATGTGAACATTGGTGTGTCATATTGATGGAAATAGCGAATTGACAAGTCATGATATCTGTCCTCTCTGAGACAGACAAAGGTCAGAAGACCTTAGGGCCGTATGAAAAGAGAAGAACCAGCTCAAATGATACGTAATCGGAAACGACCACACATTATTGGAAGCCAGATGATTGGAAAGCTTCGATCGTGTCGATCCTGGACTTGGCAATTTTGCTGTTCGTGTGGGTTGTAAGGGTACGAGGAGGTTTGGGCCACACATCTTCACCCCGGCGGCGATGCTTGCTGAAATATATTCCCATCCAGGCACCGTCATATCGGCGAGAGGGGCAAGTGCCCTTCATTGGAGAAGTTGAGTGGTCTGTGTTGATTTTTTGGTTTTGGTTCTCCATATGAAGAAACAGTAGATTTCCAAGCCTTCAATACGAGCCACTCACCAGTGTGCCTATGGCCAGGCATAGGATGCACAGAGGTTGATTAGAGAAAATGACGCTGAGGGGTTGTAGCAAAGCAGAGAGGAAAGGCCGATTTTCGGACTTCGGCGTGCCTATGGCCAGGCGTAGGACGCACAGAGGTTGGTGAGAGCAAACGACGCCGACGGGGTGTACCAAAGTAGCGAGGAAAGGCCGATTTTCGGACTTCAGCGCGCCACTGGGCAAGTCTGGGCTAAACATTCGAACCGAGGCGAAGTCATGCTTGTGATGTAGGAAGGAGTTCCTATCGCTTAATTTTGTAGGGCCTGGGCTTCTGGCGTAGGACGCCCAGAGAATCGGGGGGCTGGGTTCAGATCTGACCTAACTCTCTTTCTCTTCCAAGTTTGTTATATCGGGAGACGGTAGCAGAGCCTTGAATCGTGGCAAGCCACGACATTCAAGCATTTGACGGAGACTTGAATCTTCCCAGCTCTGTGGCTGGAATTTGTAGACCAGTGCGGTATTGGGGGTCCCTTTTCTGCAATTCAAGTATTATCAGTAATGAAGCTCATCCGAGATAGAGAAGGGATTCTTACTGTTTATTCCCTATTCTGGGATGAATCAGACACGAGACAACACCAAATACAGCCACGCTCTTGATAAGAGTTATGACCAGAGCGATGGCGATGGACCTGGGCTGAAGGGTTGAGGTAGTAAGAAAGGAACCTTGGAAGAAAGGAGAGAAAGATAGAGCTTCCGTGCGTTTCCGCGGATGCACATATAGACGTACATACATGTATGCACTTTGTTTTTGTAGGACTGGCCGTGATACAAATCTTACCATAGGGACTTAATTCGAGCAGTT
Source organism: Penicillium sp. CF05 (assembly GCA_002916455.1). Lineage (NCBI taxonomy): Eukaryota > Fungi > Ascomycota > Eurotiomycetes > Eurotiales > Aspergillaceae > Penicillium > Penicillium sp. CF05. The sequence continues at coordinate 6,330 of PKQL01000522.1, read as the reverse complement.
GGCTACACGGACGTATCAAATAACTATCCAAACTTATTACTCTCTGCCTCCAATGTTTCATCCCTGTAATAAACTAATTGAAAGGGGTTATTCGCCTGTCTTTTCAAAGATTTCAACCCCACACCCCACGCAATGAGCGCCAATCTTCCATATACTACAGCTGAATACCTACAATGCCTTCTTATGCCCTTCCGCTACGTTTTATCCATGAGTCCATTGACTATTGCCGCGTTAATCATTCATATTATTCTTCTCGGGCATCTTTTCGAGTCAATTAACAATATGCGGTGCCTACATGTAGTAAGTCGTACTATCCAGAGAACACAATTGTTATATTTCTATATATCAGAATAAACCGAAACTATTCTTCATAGCTTAAGCTGAGAAAACTCTAATGAGGGAATCACAGTCCTCTTGATCGCCAAGAGCAGCAATTTTAATGTATACCTAGGTAGCTATGGGATCTTCCAACATAGCCGACGACTAAACGCACCGGGGCCAATGTGTGCTATGTTGTCAACCTGTTGTCCTCTTCTAGTGAATATAATCGAGCAGTCTAAGCATGGAGAATAGAGGGTAAAGAAGCTCACATTGCCTTCAAATATTCAATTCCCGGCATTGAAAAAGACGTTGCATGCACAGTGCCAGAACAAAGGGCTTCGTGTATCACGTGGTGCCGCGGGACTTCTATGCGCTCCTGAAAGAGCATAGTGAGATGGCTAGGCGGTTTGCTCCTTCCTCTACTATTTACTCTCCAATCTGATATAGTCCGTATAGTTATCAAAACATCTCTAGAACAAAGGGCTTTGTGTGGCACGTGTCGCGGGACGGACTTGTCATGCGATCCTTTGTAATTTTCGCGCTAACATGTGGACTTACCTACATATGTATCTGTATACACCAGATTGTAGGCCACAGTCGCCATCACTTTTATACATAGGATATGTCGTATCCGCAACTTCCTAGTCGTCTCGTCTTTTTTTCCGCGTCTAGCTATGTTATCGCTACATGTGCAGTTCTATCTTATGGGACTGTAAAATGTGACTCGCTTTATAGGACGAACTAGATGGGGCCTCGCAGGTTGTTTTTGCTTAGGTCATGTAACTGGCCAACTATTGTGCTTCCAGCCTTGGAAGGTTCTATATAAATGACCAACTCTCATTAGCATTAGACCAGACCAGCAGAATAGATCAACAAGCCATCGTTTTTCGACACGCTAATATGACTGGTATCTCATATCTCGTGTCCAGTAGTGGTACAGGTACATCAACACTATGGGGCAACCCAAACCTTAACATGTTGAAAGATCGTCAACATGCTTGACTCTGCGGCCGCTGAAGGCAATGCAAGGCGTCTTCAGTTCTTGGACTCGCCATCATTGTTCTCGTTCTTCCCAGCATCTTCCTTGGGCTCGTCCTTCTTAGGCTCTTCCTCCTTGAACTCATCTTTCTTGTCTTCCTTGTTTTCCTTGGAGTCATCATCCTTGGGCTTCTCTTCCTTATCTCCCTCCTTGGGCTCTTCCTTCTTCTTCTCCTCGGGCTCTCCCTTCTCCTCTCCCTTCTCCTCTCCCTTCTCCTCTCCCTTCTCCTCTCCCTTCTCCTCTCCCTTCTCCTCTCCCTTCTCCTCTCCCTTCTCCTCTCCCTTCTCCTCTCCCTTCTCCTCTCCCTTCTCCTCTCCCTTCTCCTCAGAGCCCGTCTTCTCCTCCTTAGGCGACGCCTCAGAAGAATCCCCAGCAGGCTTTTCCTCGGAAGCCTCCTCCACCTCGCCGCCTTCCTTCACGTGTTCCTCCTTATGTTCGTCCACGTGAGCGTCGTGGTGTCCCTCCGAACCGGAAGGCCAGAGGTAAAATAGCATTGGAACGGTGACAGCAGCCGAGGCCGCGAGCCTACAATAAGACACATTAGATCGAGTCAACTGGTCGGAAGCAAGACTATAAACTCACCAAGGCAAGTCACTGGTTTTATGCCCTGGGTGATAGCTGCCGCTAGTAGAATTGAATCGGCGACCGAGGATCTGGGCAGACTGGCGGGCAACAGGGGCGGCACGGAAGGACTGAGCTGCAGTCGCAGCGCGGAAGATTGAACGACGTGCAAAGACCATTGTGTAGTAGCGACTCAGGTACGAATAGAGTAGAAGGGATAGAGAATATGGAAAGTGTGATAGACTGGGAGTGAACTGTTTAGGTAGTAGAATTGAGTAAATCAGTTTAGCGCTACCTACAACGAAGCTTCCCGGTTTTGGCAGTCCCAAGATCAGCCTGGAGTCGTAAGACCGCATCCTAGTTGTTTCCGAGTTGGTCTGTGCGTCGTGATGTAATGGGAGTGGCTGGGCAAGGTACTTGGTACTTAAATAACACACTGGCTTTGGTAGGATTGGACTGTAAATGGTACCTGTAGAAGAGCTTGTAGGTACACCTTTTAATACCTTCAAATTCTGGTACATACATATATACATGTATGGTATCAATAGAACTGCGTTTCTTAAGAGGTTCAATATCGGGTGGATCTAACGGTCTATCTGATTATCAGATCAAATAATTGGGGAACATTCAAATATTTTATATTAACTTCATTGGTAGAATGATGATGTAGATATCATCATTGAATATAACGTTGAATTTTCTCTGAACAGTTATTTTGTGTAAAACGACACTTTTGAGAAGTTGTCGAGTAACTTGCAATTCAGTGCCTCAGGCCACAACTAATTGACGCCTTAGGCGGGAGCACCCCACGTTGCGGCGTTTATCAAAAGCTACCACCGCAAGCTCTCCCCGGTTGCCTTCATATCCACTGCTTCACTCGTCACCTTAGCTGGGCTTTCCCTTAACTTTATTTACCGATAACAGTCACAATCTCAGCAATATGGCGGACCGCCAGGTTACCCAGCAGACAATTTACAGTCTGCTAGCGAAGCTTGACGACCCCGATGCCGACTTGAGATACATGTCCTTGAACGATCTATATGGGATCCTGACCAACCCAAACTCTTCATTCCTCTCTCACGACCGTAACACATCAACAAAACTCGCTGAAGGTCTGCTCAAAGCCCTGGATGATCAACACGGCGACGTGCAGAACCAGGCCCTCAAATGGTTCGTACTAAGCGCTATTTCCCTCTGCCCTTGCTAATATCTTACTTGAAAACCAGTCTCGGTCCTCTCGCTGTTCGCTTGCCATTCGAATCCCTTACACCTCTCCTTGAGCAGTTAGCCAGTCTGACTGCCTCCCAGACGATAGATACATCCGTCCCCAACACTGCTCTTCGCGTCATCGTCGATACTCTCCCTCGTCCCCAGTCGGGCCAGCCTGCATCCCAAAATGCGATTACGGCATACTCAGCAGTTTCGAAGGTCTTGATCCCCCGTCTGACCGGGCCGACGCCTTCAGGCACAGGGCGGCGGGGCTCAATGGTGAAGAGCATGATGGAAAAGGATCCATCACGGGGCTTTAGCAGTGATGCCATAGATGTGCTCATCAAGGTCGTGACATGCTTTGGCCCTCTTCTCCAAGAGTCGGAGCTTGCTGCCCTCCAAGTATCCGTCATGGCCATCATCCAAAACGACACGGCAGGAACTGTTGTCACCAAACGTGCCCTGACAGCCATCTCGGCGCTTGTGCTCCACTTCTCCGACAGTCAGCTCAACGGCTTTGTGTCCGATCTGACCAAAACACTGTCCTCGAATATTTCCATGGTGCAGCGTCGGCACTTGATCGCTGCAATCGGTGTTATTGCAAGAACTGCACCTGCGAAGTTTGGCCCACACCTGGATACCCTTGCTCCTTTCGTTTTCTCGGCGGTCGGGGAGGGTAACATTACCCGGGCAAATTGAGTTTATTTGCCTGCAACTGATAGATGTCCGACCGACACTGCGACACTGTAGCCTAGACCCTTACGTCTGATGATGAGGGCTGCTGCACGAGCTCGACATGCTGCATCTGATCCGAATTGGCTATGTTTGGTTTTGATCACATCATGACCATACTCATGGCCAATAGCTTTGATTTGCTGAATCAAGAAAAATGTACTGGGCTCTTAGGCCAACCCTCCAACCCTCCGATGCCCAAGGCGCCCATGGACTTCACGATACCCACGTTCATATTGAATACAAGCGTCAACATCTACTTCCACTATAAGTAAATGTTGGGAGATCTTGCCAGGAGATTTGCTCTTTCCTTTCGTGTTTTAAGTAAACAAATTCCTCGAAGCTTCGCTCTTTCCTTCTCTGCCCCTTCCTCTTGTAGAAATTAGCTCATCCATTACCTTTTCCCTGAGATCTTCCTTGTCTCTTCTCTCTTCTCCTCTCGCCTTGAATCACCTCGTGTTATCATCTCGGACATTACATCTTGCATACCCAGTTGGCATAACATAACCCTATATACCATTTTCAAGATGCGTATTCATCCCATCTTGGTCACCACTTTGGCGACGTGTGTATTTTCTAGACTGCATGTCGCCGGTCCTGTGCATACAGTAGCGATTGAGCAATCTCAACCAGAACCTGAGTCTCATCTGGACACTCGGGATGCCCCCAACAATTTGGACTATCGCTGTGGTCCCAAGATCGGCAAATGTCCCGTCGGTACATGCTGCTCTGGTGCAGGTATGTGTCAAATTCTGTTAGCTTGAGCAGCTTACTGATGGCATTCTGTGGTAGGTTTCTGCGGCACGTCCAAGGCGCACTGTCGCTCTCCAGACTGCAAGATTGACTACGGTAAATGTGACGCTCACCGATCGCCAAATGGGCCCCCAACCAAGGAAGTCCCCCGTCCTCACATCGGGCAAGTTCCGTACGGCCCTCGCGAGATTCGTTCGTGCGCTATCCCCGGAACTGTTGCATTGACCTTCGACGACGGCCCGACACGTTACACTGGCGATCTGCTCGATCTGCTTGACAAATACGATGCGAAGGCGACATTCTTCATCACTGGCATCAACAATGGAAAGGGTGCTATTGACGATCTCACCCTGCCGTGGGCTTCATTGATCGAACGCATGCACTCGAGTGGCCACCAGATCGCCAGTCATACGTGGTCGCATGAGGACCTCAGCAAGATCACTCCTTCCCAGCGCAGCGAACAGATTGAAAAAAATGAAGCTGCGCTACGCAATATCCTCGGATACTTCCCCACTTACATGCGACCGCCCTATTCCAGCTGCAGCCCCGACACAGAGTGCGGAAATGAGCTGGGCGAGCGTGGATACCACATCATTCTGTATGACATTGACACGGATGACTACAAGAACGATAGTCCGGATCTGATTCAGCGGTCCAAGGATATCTTTGATCACCAGCTCTTGTACAGCGACCCACGAACCAAGTCTTGGCTTGTCATTGCCCATGACGCCCATGAACAGACTGTCCACAACCTCACGGAGCACATGCTCAAGGGCATTAAGCGGCAGGGCTATCGCGCCATTACTGTCGGTGACTGTCTCCGTGATCCCAGGCCACTCTGGTACCGCAAGGATGACCGGATGCCCACTCACAAGAAGAAACCCAAGAAGACTTCTTCGGCAGATCGCAACAAGCCGATCTCTTGGGATGGCTCCTGTGGTTCCAATTATACTTGCCTTGGGTCTACCTATGGCTTTTGCTGTGGTAGTAATAACTCTTGCGGCAATACCACCGGTCATTGTGGAAGTGGTTGCCAAAAGGATGCCGGATATTGTGCCGTCGAGGCTCCTTACAACGGGGACGCCTGGGACCCGAATGTTCAAACCAAGGGTCAGAAGTCGGAAGCTGATTCTGATCTCCGAACTATCGGCACCGCGGCAGCAACATCGTTGTTCCTTGCTTTGATTGTTGCGATGTGGATGTGATGAATCATCTTGATCTTTGGATTGAATTGCCATGATTGTTTGGCCGAGTTTTGCATTGTCGAAATTGTAATTATACTTACATGCTGTGGCTTTAACGTCGCCAATCCATTCGTTTGAACTTGTCGGCAGGCACGGCGTGGTTAGTTGGCTCATGGATTAGGAACTTTGGAATCATCAACAGGTAGCAGAATTGCAATACAATACAAAAGTTCGTTTTCTCGATTGATGATGATAGGCTCTTATGTAATTTTTTGAGTGTCCCTACGGGTGAGTTCTACTCCGATCCTCAACATAAATGTAATCTCTTCGATATTGATACTAGGTGAGAAGATCTCAAGACAAATTGTCGCAGCTCACACCTGGGCAGGATGTTATGAAATGATCCAACCTTTCTTCCACTTCATATAGTGCGTGGTTATAGACATGCAGCCATGGGAGATATGCAGATACCAATACCAACAGAAACAAAAAAAAAAAAAAAAAAAAAAAAAAAAAAAAAAAGAAAAAAAA